>JANHGC010002771.1:37020-47914 GCA_027560395.1 Boaedon fuliginosus | reverse complement strand
GGAGGAGGAGGAGGAGGAGGAGGAGGAGGAGGAGGAGGAGAAATAAAAGATTAGGCATTGTTAATATTTCTGTCTGCCTCAGGAAAGGGAGAACTACATCAGTCCTTACTACATGAGCATTTGATACTGAGCAAGAACAGGGAAGAGATCACAATTTAGTATATAAATTGTAACTCTTATGTAAATATAATCACTACTGGTTTTTATTTACATTGCATTCTCAAAAACAGGGCATGTGACTTCAGTGACAGCTTTAAAACAATACTGAAGCTAATGTGATGCTGTTTTAGAGCTGACCTGAGCAAATGCAACTCTAGAAAAACTAAAGATTCAGAGATAAGCTTATTACTGCCGCCTCAGATTTTATTTTGTTTAAAAACAAAATTAATGCAGAAAATATAAAAATGTTTCTGATGCTTTTTCTATTAATAATGTTTTCCAGGGAACTTGATTACAATTCTTCCTGGGAACAGAGAACAGAACAGTGTCTTAACTATCAGGCCAGTTTTTGTATATTTGATTTCAAATTAAAGCTAAAAATATATAACTCCTAGTTTAGCTTTGGATTTTATACATTAAGTAGTACAACTCTACTTTGTTACTGCATATGAAATTAGAAATTGCATTGCAGAAAAACCTCGCTTTTCAACCTCCTGTGATAGCAATAGCTCAGCACAACATAGTCCATTTAACTGCATTAACTGCAATACAGCCAGTGTAAGAAACATCTAATTTGAAAATGTTAAAAAAGAAAAGAGGGAAAATATGGATTTTGTACCTTTGATAGTTTAAATAAGCAGAACAGATGTTTCCTAAAGTTGAGCCTGTAGGGAGGGAATAGGAAATAGAGCCACCACATAGCAAAATGTAAATTTCTCTTTGTTTATCTAAAAGCAACTGAAATTAGCAATGCACAACTGTAAAAGCCGATTAGGAAATCTATGCATTTAGAAAAATTAGAAAGGGAATCCTGGAATTTTTTTTTTAATTAAAAGGTATGAAAAAAGTGTTCCATTCCAAATCAATGATAATTTCACCAGAGTAATATTTCCACAAAACTATGCAACCTTAATTGCTTATAGATTTCACATGCTGGTCTATTATAGCACAGAAAAGTCAGAACTATTTTTTAAAAAAACTTTGGCCCCAAAATCAGCTAAGAAGACTATGAAAAAAATATATAATAGATGGTAAAGCTCCAAACATTTAAACAGCAAGAAATATACATTTTCTGACCAAATAGGTAAAACAACATAGTCAAGCTTTTTTATCAATTGCTCATGTAAATGATCTTGCAACTCCCTTTCCATGTCAAAGTATAATCTGTGTTGGATGATCCTAGGCAATATTTTGCTACCTTTATTTTTGAAGGATATTATCAGGGTTGGGCAGGGGTTCTGGGGATCCTCTTGCTAAGAGTCTGACCAGTTTGGAGAACCCCCAAATCTCACTCCTGGCTGGTTCCACCCACCCCTGGCTGGCCCTGCCCACTCTGCCCTGCCAGGAGTTTCCACATGGCTCATTTTGGATGCAGAGCCCACACGGGGGCTCGGGGAGGACAAAAAATGGGCCTCCTGGAAGTTCCAGAAGTCCAGAAACAGGCCCGTTTCCTGCCTCTGGAGGGCTTCCAAAGCCCGGGGAGGCTGCTTTTGCCCTCCCGGAGGCTCAAGGAAAACCTCCAGAGCCAGGGGGTGAAAAATGCCCCTGCCATGATGCAGGAGGCTGTCTAGGCCATGCCCACCATGGCCATACCAATCTAGCAACTGGACAACCTTTGCTAAAATTTTTGCAACACCCTGCCCCCCTAGATATTATGCAATTGGTTAATATTTTTTTCTTTGATATTAGTATGCAATCTGACTTTTTACAATCTGTGACATTCTCCTAGATTTGCTGGTATATTTTGGTGGTTGCACTTTCCCCGCATCCTCTTCTGTTGCTTGCCATATTTCTTTCCATATTCAATCAATTCCTGGAATCTGCTGATTTGGGAATAACTGGAATAGTGGAAAAAAACCATCATTTTATAGTAATCTTAGAAGAGTAGGGTAAAGTAGAGTAAAGTAAAGTAGAGTAGAGTAGAGTAGAGTACAATACAATACAATACAATACAATACAATACAATACAATACAATACAATACAATACAATACAATACAATACAATACAATCTTATTATTCGCCAAGTATAATTGGACACACAAGGAATTTGTCTCTGGTGCATAAGCTGTCAGTGTGCATATAAACACCAAGTAATAGGTCATAGATCATTAATCATGGTTACAATTATTAATCATAAGTTACAAGCAACAATTGATAAATCATAAGAAACCAATGGGAGAAGATAGTAGGAAAGATGAGAAGTTGAGGAAAGATGAGAAATAATAGCTTAATATAAAATAGATTATATAGAAAATATCTTCTAAGGCACCTTGCATGTTGATATCGCTATTGAACAGAGTTTGAATAAATGCCTTTCATCTTTGTTCTTTTTTGAATCAGTTACTATCTGTTCAATCATATTTATCAGCATACCAGTTTGAAGCTGGAGCCCCTTCTGCAGTTTGGATATCCTTGTTTTTCCATATCTGTTTCCATCTTTGATGTTTTTACAGAACAGAGATGCTGTTGAATATTGCTTTTTGTCTCTTCCAGCAGATTTCTGAAATACATTGATAAATTCCTTCCTAAGATCTTTGCCTTAAGCTTTTCTTTTCTTTTGGCAATTTCTGCTCTGTGTTCTGACAACCCAGTTTGCTTTCTTCTGTTTCTTGATCTTCAGCAGTCTCTTTTTACATTCATCCTTAATAATTTCCCTATCAATCATGTTCAGGACTTTGAGTGATTGTTGATGTTCTCCTTGTAAATTGTAGATAAGTACAAAAATGGGAGGTTCCTTATCGTGAAAACTAGTTGGCTTTGTTCTTGTCCTTTGCTTGAATTGTTACTTGCAGATGAGCAGTTTGTGATCTGTTCCACAATCATTCCCTATCTTTGTTGTTGTAACTAAGCTCTTTCATCCCCTTATACTAATAATATAGTCTATTTGATTTCTCTATATACCAGCTGGGTGATGTCTATGAATATAGGCATCATTTTGTTAGTCTGAAAACTATGTCAGTAATGAAGAAATTGGGTTAACAGAAAACTGTAAATTGTTCTTCTGCTTCATTTCTGTTTCCTAGGCTACACAATCCAGCTACATTTTCACACTTAATATTTCCAGATTTGGGGTTCCAGTCTCATCCACAAGCAACACATCCTGCTTACTTGTTTTTTCTTATTCAGTTTGAACTTGACCGTAAAACTTATAAATCACTTCTTCTTTATCAGTGGTTGGAGCATTAACTTTATAATGGAATGAAGTGGCCTATCAATTTAATAAAATAAGTTTTATAAGGTTGTTGGTGAAGTCTGAGTAATATTATTTCATCTCTGACCACATTATTCTCAAGAATGCTTATATTGTTTTGTTTTTATGTCTTGAATAGAAAACAGCATGATATTTAACTAGAGGTGTCCAATTCCAGTCCTTTTCAATTCATTGATGCCTTCTTTATTTATTTGTATCCCATCTTTATTATTTTTATAACTCAAGGTAGCAAATAATAACTCAAGGTAGCAAACATATCCAACACACCTTCCTCTTACTATTTTCTCTGCAACAACCCTGTGAGGTGACTGCCCCAAAGTCACCCAGATTATTATTATTTTTATTATGGTCCATCACACAGTGAACCAGATGTTCAGACTGGATTTGGCATTTTTATCCACCTATCTAGTGCTTCTCAAGGACCAAGGATAGGGAGATGTTGATGTTTTATGGAGTTGGAGGAATTGTCACAGGATGGAAACTGTTCCAAACAAATCTGCCTTTTGCAATTGATTGATGGTGAATTTGTCAGGCTGATGGTGTTCAGGTGATGCTCCAGTTGTTTCTCAGAGAACTTTAGCTTCTTCATTTTCTATTTCTTCCTCTATTTTATGGTCCCATCAGTTCTTAGCTGCAGGCAAGTGGTATTTCTTACAGATCTTCCAATGCACCATTGTTGCTATACTTTGTCATGCCATTGTTTGTAGTCAGTCTGTGCAATCATATTGAAGCAACCAACCAGGTTGTCCACTGTTTTGTCACCTTCTTTGCAGAGATGGCACTTGCTATCTATTGCTGTCTTCTCAATTTTGCCTTTGTTCATAAGGCTTGGTCCTGTACAGCCAAGTATAGATTGGATGAAAATAAGGAAGCTATAAGGACGGGCTCATGCTTTATTATTCTAGGGGAAACTGTCAAGTCATGAGTCTTATCTAAGCATGAGATATTTTTTTAAAAAAATTGTTTGAGAACTCTGTAAGTGCATGTTTGTTAGTTTGCAGGTATAGAGGTTAAGTAACTTGTTCAAGGGCACTAAGGGAGCTTTAAATCATTTTGGCTAAGCCTAACTGAACATATTTAGGTCTTTCCCCTCTTGTCTAAGAGATTAATCTTTGCCGCCTTTACACAGCCCAAGGTCATGACAAAACATTTTCAGAGACTTATTTAATGAATTGCAAATTGGGAACAATGCTACTTATTCTCTTGCTCATTTATACCTGAAAGCACCAATAAGAACTTAAAAAAAAAAGACCTAATCAGGTTTATTTTTTGACACTATTATATGTAAATTAATCTCAGTAGGGAACAGTCTTTGCAGCAACTCCTGTATAAAAGAAATAACAATTGAAAATAAACATGGCATTTGCTATGGTATCCGTGCTTAAGCAATGCCGGAAAGATTAATCTAGAATGCTATACTTAATGTTTCTTCTGCATTTGTAAACCATTATCCTCCAATTTAACAGGAAAGGAATTCTTTTCAAAACAATTTTCAGAAGAAAACAATAGTAACATTCTTATGGTTATACCACAAAGTTCATGATTTAGTTATGAGATAAGAATGTTATAGATATTTTCAATCTAGTTTCTATAACCTGGTCTTCAGTAGTTTGCAAGTAGTAGTTTGCAAGTAGTAGTTTGCAAGTAGTAGTTTGCAAGTAGTAATCCGTGGCATCTTTCACTAATTAAATCCCACATAATGGAATATGAAAATATTAAGGCATCTATCCTTGAGTTTTGTTCAGGTCTTGAAGCCTAGGCATACAGGATTACAGATGAATAGTGATGCATGTAATGAAATAACATTTGTAACTGATTGACAAACCATATTCAATGAATGGTCCTTAATGATACTACATCTACATGGAAGGAAGGAAACAGCAGGTATCACAAGTTTCTGTCTTAGGCCCAGTACTCTTCAATATCTTCATAAATTACCTAGATGAGGGAATAGAAGGGGAACCCATCAAATTTGCAGATGACACTAAGTTGGCAGGAATAGCCAACATCCCAGAAGACAAGCTCACAGTCAAAAAATTTTTGACAGACTTGAACAATGGGCCCTATCCAACAACATGAAATTTAACATGGAAAAAAGCAAGGTTTTATACCTAGGCAGGAAAAACCGAAAGTACCAGTATGGATTAGGTGAAACCTGGCTCAAAAACTGTAACTGTGAAAGGGATCTTGGAATCCTAGTGGATAATCAGTTAAACAAAGCAGTGTGTGGTAGCATCCAAAAAAAGCTAATACAATCCTTGATTATATAAACAGAGGTATAGAATCAAAATCATGTGAAGTATTAGTACTGCTTCTTTATACGTCCTTAGTAAGACCATACCTGGAATACTACATACAGTTTTGATCACCACATTACAAAAAAGATGTTGAGACTTTGGAAAAAGTGCAGGAATTGATTATGGCCAGCCTAAAGAAAAGAAGGACTAGGAAAGACATGATAGCAGTATTCCACTATTTGTGGGATGCCACAAAGAAGAGGGGACCAACGTATTATCCAAAGCATCAGAAGGCAAGACAAGAAACTATGGATGGAAACTAACTGAGAGAAGCAACCTGGAATTAAGGAGGAACTTCCTAACAGTGATGACAATTAACCAGTGGAACAGCTTGCCTTCAGAAATTGTAGATGCTTCATAACTGGAGGTTTTTAAGAAAAAGACTGGACAACTACCCACCTGAAATGGTATAGGGTCTCCTGTTCGAGCAGGTTGGACTAGAATACCTCCAATGTCCTTTCCACCTCTATTCTGATTGATATTGATTGATTAGCCTAGAAACACAGTAAACAAGAAATATAGGAAGCAAGGTAAGGTGGGGAGAGGTTTAACCTGTAAAATGGTAAAAAAGAGTGAAACAAGAATGTGGCTTACTATATGTTCTCTTTCTACTTTCTCTTTCTTATATTAGTTTCTGGTTTGACTGCCATCGTTTTTCCCCACTTTCCTAATTATTTTTTATTTATTTTATTATTTATTAGATTTATACCCCGCCTCTCTTCACCCGATAGGGGAACTCGAGGCGGCAAACAATCACAGATAAAAACAAGCCTATACAATAAAAATATAAAAACACATTCATTCACACAGTCATACCATCCAAGGGAGTGGGGTCTAAGGGATCAGGTCCATGCTTGGCTACAGAGCCAGGTAGAGTGGCAGAGTTTTAAGCAAAAGGACACGGAATCAACTAAAAGAATATTTTAATAGCCAGTCTATTGGCGTTTTAATCCATTTTTCAGCACAATCTATAACTTTATGCCAAATAAGTTCAGTACTGTGGGTTTTACTAGGAGTAAATGCAAATGACATTTGAGGATTATAGATTTATTGACATATACATACATAGAAAGATGTATACACTACCCACATTCCTTGGCACAGACATGGCACACTTTGTATTACAGGAATCATTTAAAACAAACAATAAATAATAGAACAATTCTCAAAAAATGTTACAACGACTTTCCAGCTCCAACTAAATTCTTCTAATGATCTTTTAAAAGGTATATGAGGTGTGGGCTCCCAAGTACCTTAGGTAGAAGATGTTCTGTAATTTGGAAACTATGATCAAATTGGGACACCTCCAAGCTCTAAACCGTCCATCTCATGAAAAATACAAAGCCTCAGTATCTTCTTCTCAGGGTAAATGAACATCATGAGCTTAAACTTAGGGGAGAAACAGTCTAGTAAGTGAGATAAAACCAGTTTCTTGAATTGGACCCAGAAGCTTATCAGCAGCCAATGCAATGTCCAAAGGGCTAGTGTAATGCTACAAAGCTCACTTGCCACTCTAAGCAGTCTCATTATTGCACCATCTTGCACCAACTGCATCATTTAAATAATTTCCAAGGTCAGTCCAACTAAAGCACGTTCTTCAATGTGCCACTGGAGCACTTTTATGTTTTTATTGATATGGTTGTTTTTAATTGGGACTGCAATGTCTTGTTTCGTATGGTTTTTTTTAACTGATCTTAATTATATATTCAGATATTGTAAACTGTCCAAAGTCTTCTAAAGTGGTGGTGGTAGGTCCTAATAAATTTAAATAAATAAATAAACAATCTAACTGTGACATAGTAAATGAATGAATCCCTTTTGTAAAGCTTTTCTTGATCGAGTAGGATTGCAATTG
Source organism: Boaedon fuliginosus (assembly GCA_027560395.1). NCBI lineage: Eukaryota > Metazoa > Chordata > Lepidosauria > Squamata > Lamprophiidae > Boaedon > Boaedon fuliginosus. The sequence goes on along the minus strand of JANHGC010002771.1, from coordinate 40,390 downwards.
GCAGACCAGCCAAAGCAAGGTTCAAACGTCCCTCTAAGCAGTAGGGACAAATAAAGAACCTAGGTTCAACTGCTACAATTTAGGAGAACTTCAGGTCATAGACATGTCCTTTCCAGAGTCAGCTTCAGAACTGGGATGAAGCCAGATCTAACAAGAGCAACAAATGTAATATCATGTCATTCTTGTGGAGACTTTATATCTTGTGCCATTTTAATACATACATTCATAAATGTATGGCTGCTGTATACCTGGAGCCCCAAAACCTACTCTCTTTGTAGTATCAAAAGGTTGTTACCCATATACATTTCATACAACTGTTGCTTCAGTCTCTTTTACACAGTACCTTTCAGAGAAGGCAAATGAAAGATCACTACCATGGACAGCTCACAGTGATGTTGGCAAAGTTATCCTAAGTGGCAGATTTCATATACCGGCTTGAGAATTTGAAGAATGTTACAGCAAGTGACAGTCCTGTTTTAAGGCTGATCCCAAATTGCTATTACTATCCTTTGTAATAGCAAGTTTAAACCTTCCCAACTATAGTTTTTATGAAAATCATAAAAATGCTTCCTAGTTTTTTTCTAATTCCAACTTCTAAAACAATATATTCTCATGACATATAGATAGGCTTTTAAAATTATTTACAGACATTTTAGAAGGCAAGTGGAGGCAGATACAGGTTCCACAGAACCTTGGACAAAAAGAGACAATTTATGGGAAACTTATTACTGTCTGAACTCTATAAATTCATTTATCATTCTGTCTGAGCATTCCTCCAAGAACTTGCAACAGAATTAAGGATTTTTCAAGCAGCAGGCATCTGCCTAGGAGCCTAATACTCATTATTTCTCCATAGCTTTTTGCCAGGCACATTGGCATTTCAGGATTTTGAAGACAGGGATGCAGATTTTGTGATAAGAGCTGCAATTCCTGTGGAGTTTGGATTAGAATTTCAAGTCTGGAAATCTAACCATTTCTAATTGTTCCTAGATGCTGACTGGACTTCAGTTTGAAGACACAGATTTCTTATTTTTCTGAATAGAATATTGTCACTTTCTTTTTCCTAAGGGAATGTTATATCAATCTTAATGTGAGTTCTACCATACCATTTTCTCTATAAAAGCTATATGTATTGCTCAGTAACCATAACAAATTTGAGATAAAAGGTTAAGCCATATAAAAATATATAGACATTTTCTATTGGATATTTTTCAGCAGCAATATTATTTGCCATACTTCATGCTTGATTGGAAGGAAGGGAAAGCAGTGGTTTCAAATTTATGTTAAATTGCTATAAATGCATCAAAATAAATTGAAACATTTATCTTTCTATGTAATTGTGTCATGTTAACAGGCATAATAGTACATTACCAAAATAATAATATCACTTCTGGAAATGAATAATTCTGTTCTTTTATTGTTGATCCTGAAAGTGACTTCCTTAAAAGTTTGGTTATTTCTTATCTTATTAATACATAGCTATATTTTATCCTTAAGGCTTAAGATCAATCATGGATATGCTGGGTGTTACAATTAAAAATAAAATGTCAAATATCACTATTTTCCAGGAGAATTTGTATAATCATCATACTCTTAAACTTTATAAATAAACCTCTTTTTCTATAATAGAGACATTTCTGTTTTGCTTTAAAATTTTGGATATAAATTATGTTCCAGAATAGAAACTGTTGGTGTAAATAAAGTATGGATCTATACATGCCACAATATGATTTGCAGATGTAGAATTTAATTTTATCAATATGTGTTTATAATTTGCTATACACTTGAGAAAATCTAAGATATCCTCAGAGGACAAGCATATCTTCTGAGGATATAATATATAATATTATTATATAATAGATAATAAAGATTTTTTATAAAGTAACATGTACAGTAAAATATTCTTACCACTTTTAAATATAGGTTATCTTTCAACTGGGACATGTGGAATTACTAGTCAACCATGTTAAATATTAGATTGTTAAACTGGGTAGAATTTAACGATAACAATTTGTGTAATGGATAATCCTCAGCTAGTGAGATTTAGATGCCTGTTATTCCTCTATATCTCAAATGTCTCAATATCCATCCATCAACTCTGTAGGCAATATGCAAAACAAGCACTGCCATTGCCAGGGGCAATATTAGGGACTGAATGACTGAAAAACATTCTGCCACAATCTCACCAATCAGTACCAGGAAGTAAGTGTGACCGTGGACATAACATGTCAAAAGTCATGTCCTCTCCTCCTTGCTTATTTTTTTCTACAGGAATACCTCACATGGAATAAATTATTTAGACCAACTCTTACCAATTATGCTGTGACCAATTTTCACAGTAATCCTGAGTTGAATCTTTAGCAGACTCTGCAAGTCATGCCAAAGTCTGCAATATCGTATTTTTCTATCTATGTATATATAAAACAGAGGTGTGGGTTTGTATGTGCTTTATAGAAAAATTCAGTTCTGCACCAAACTGCCCCAAATTTCACACAACCCTTTTTTAGGGTTGCGAAATCAGCACCAAAATTCTTCCCCCCCTATTTTGGGTAAAATAAGGGGAGAAATGGGACCCCTGAAAAAATGGAAAAGGAGAAAAAACACAACCGCGCATGCTTACCTCTGCTGTGCGTGCACACTGCCAATTACAGTGGCCTGCTGGGGGAAGCAGCTGAAGGAGGTGGCCTCGCTTGGCCCACAAGGAGCTGTGCTGGCCACACTGAGCAGTGGTGCTCCCGGGGGCTCTTCCCGGCACCCACCAAAAATCTCACCTCCCCCGACAGCCCTCAAACCTCGGCCATATCCCCTGTCCCTTTCCTAATGCCCATGCAATTGCTCCATCAGCTGGCGGGCAGCCAGGCTACCAGTGGGAGCACAGGGTCCTGTCTGCCCGCCGACAGCCTGCGTGCCCTCATTTTGAAATAGGAGCTGATGGAGACAGCTGACGGAGCAATTGTGTGGCAAGGAAGAAAGGGCCGTCCACGTGGCCCAGGACCCTTGCCCACCCTACTGCCACCACCATCACCATCGTCGAGGCCCCCCCTCACCTTGTCGCCTGCCATTCACCTCGCCACAAGGTAAGGGAGGGGGTGGGTGGATGGCCGGCAGAGAAGCCTCCTCTGCCGGCCTCTACCCCCCTACCTCGCCACCTGCAGCACATCGCCGAGCCCGCCCGCAAGGCCTGCCAGGACATCCATGCCATGCTGGACCAGGTGGTGAGTGAGCACCTGATCGAAGGGGCCGCTCTGCTGGGGAGCTGAGCACCCGCTGCCCGGGACCCTCGCCTGCCCTGCCACCACCAACACTGCCCTTTTCTCGGACTGCCCGCCGCGCCCGGCGACGCTGCCATTAAAAACAAAAAAAACGGGGG
>JANHGC010002771.1:0-15070 GCA_027560395.1 Boaedon fuliginosus | reverse complement strand
ATATGTTGTACGCCGCCTCGAGTTCCCCATTGGGGAAGAGAGGCGGGATATAAATCAAATAAATAAATAAATAAATACCTCGGTGCACCCAGATAACACCTATCCTCCATGAGCTGCATTGGCTTCCAATGGTCTTCCGGGTACAATTCAAGGTGCTAGTAATAACTTTTAAAGCCCTACATGGCTTAGGAGCGGGGTACCTTTGAGACTGCCTTCTGCTACCTTATGCCTCCCAGTGCCCAGTTAGGGCCCAGCGCCCAGTTAGGGCCCACAGAGTCAGCTTGCTACAGGTCCGGTCAGCCAAACAATGTTGGCTGGTGAGCCCCCATGCTAAAGCCTTCTCTTTGGCAGCGCCAACCCTCTGTAATCAGCTCCCTGTGGAGATCAGGACCATCCCCACCTTGTTGGCCTTCGGTAAAGTCACCAAGACCTGGCTCTGTCGGATGGCCTGGAACTGATGTGCCCCCCCCGGATGTGTTGATTGTTGGGTTTAGATATTTTTTATTGTATAATATTGTATTTTTAATTTGTTTTTAGCTGCCTCGAGTTCCCCCTCACCAGGGAAGAGCGGTGGGGTATAACTCTAATAAAATAAAATAAAATAATAAAGATCTCCAAGGTAATTATTTGCTTTAGAAACCTTGAAAAGACATGTTTTGAAGCTACTCCATGGAACTATGAGATAACCCCACCTCACTTCCTTTTAAAAACAGATTAGTTATGTCTTGCGAACTTTCTTTGTTCACTTATTAAATATATATGTTATCCACTCAACATATAACCAGAGATGGTATTCAGCCAGTTCTGACAGGTTCGGGAGAACTGGTAAGCGATAATTTTGATTGGTTTGGAGAAACAGCAAATACCACCTCGGATTGGCCCCACCCCGCCCCTTCCAGGAGTTTCCATGCACCCCTATTTGGCTGCCAGGATACTTCAGGGAGTTTTCTAGGCCAACAACAGGGCATGGGTGCGGCGCCACCCACCCACGCCCCTATTTGGCTGCCAGGAGACTTTAGGGTGGCTTTCCAGGCAAAAACTGGGGTGTGGGGGGAGATGCGGCGGCCCACTCAGTTACAAGACCCCTTAGCCACGCCCATAAAGCCACACCCACAGAGCCGATAGTAAAAAAAAAATTAAATCCCACTATGGCATACAACTCTTGATGGCTAACATTAAAAAAAAAATAAGAGAAACAAAACAATTTAAACACAACACAATACAGTATGAGTAATTCAACCAACATAACCTGGCTAGCAGAAGGAGGAAGGAGACAACTAAGGTCAGCTGTGGATAGCAATGGACAGCAGCAAAGAGAGACAGCAGAGGTATGTGGAGGACAGCATTCCCCCCACCCAAAAAATAGAGCAAATATGGGGGGGAATAGTAGTACCCCTGTGATCATAAGAATGTTGGGCCTGGATTTTGATCACATGACTATGGGAGAACTGCAATAGCCATAACTTTGGGGACTCATCTTTAAGTCCATTTTTTCCTTAACTTTGAATGGTTGCTGAACGAAAGGTTGTAAGTCAAGAAGGCACCAATGCTAGCTATATAATCAAAACAGTGTGACAGGCTGTTTTGATTAGAGCCAAAACATGGGGCTAAGTTTGGAAGAATTCAAGATCTGATGAAAGGCCAGCCAAAATTGACAAAAGTATACAAATTTAATAAAGAAAGGTTGCAAAATTACAGCCGCTCTTTCTGGCATTTGCGATAGCTGGAAGATGTTTCTGTGTGTGTTCTGCACATAGAGAGAATCTCTTCCACCACTGGATAAAGCTGCAAGGAACTGGGTTCTGGAAGAAAAAGACTCCAGCTTCAACTCCCCATCAATACTAGCTCACTGGGGATAATTAATCTCAGTTAACTAACTACATAGGTGCCTCGAGTTCCCCTGACCGGGGAAGAGAGGCGGGATATAAATCTAATAAAATAAATACATACATACATAGGATTCTTGTGGAAATAAAGTGAGGCAAGTCCTTTCTGTTGCCTCACTCTGTTTAGTATGCTACTAAACTTTTAAAAGGAAATACATAATCTAAAGGAAATAAATTAAAAATAGCATTGGTGCCTTTGAACAATAGTAGTCAGAGGAAATTGAGAGATAGATTTCAAAGACTGCATATAATCCTGGAGCTCTGGTTCTAGAGCAACAGCAAAAATAACATCACTCCCTCATCTGTGTGATGATCATTCATCTAGATATGATAAGTATGTAGTTTTTTTAATGCCTTGTAAATAAATTATCTTTATGAGTTAGATATTATTCTTAAGTCTTCTCTCTCCCCGTATTTTTAAGGATGTCATTCTCTCACTAGTTTCCAAGATTATATTATGCAAATTTAGGCTCGTTCATTGTGTGTTTTTTTGAGATACAACTTTTTTTGCTAAGTGTTTAATATTTATTAGACTGTCACATTATGTCGTAATGTGCATATATTTTGCAGCCAAAATATATGGCATCACGCTGGTCTTCCATACTGGTTGTATTTTACAAAACTAAGCATGACATACTAGGACAGAGTAAGATACAGGTTTTTAGTCAGTGATGGTCAACAAATAGTCTATATTGTTGTCGCTCACATTTTGAAAATAATTCAGGAAAAATGGTTCAGGTCCTGTTTGGGGATGCAACTCTCACTGTGAATTAACAAAGCCTATTTTTTTTCCAGTTATCCACATCAGCCTGAAAAAAAATGGAATTGGTTTAAGAGTCTTAACTTTAATGTAATATGCATACCACAGGTAGAACTCAAAAGCAATCTAATGAGAACAAGGTAAGGCTTTTGAAACATGATGTCTTTAAAACTTTTAACCTTTTAAGCTTGTCTAGAGAAGAAATACAACCAGGAACATCAGTACTATCTTTCCTGTAAGGTTACATTAAACAGAATCTTGCAAAAACTGACAGTGTTTCTCTCCGCTTCTCTTCTGAAAACCTTCCCAAGCTTTTCCCCTACCTAGGGAATGAGCCTCCTTTTATCAGACTGTTTCCTAGGCTGCAAATGCCCTCCTATATTCCAGGGTCATGTCCACATATCATCATAAAAATTATCTGTGAAATGACACATGTCTGTAAACATAAATCTCCTTCTTGAAAATAACCATATGGACTTTTGATTTTTATCATAGTAGGACCCAGGCTCCATGATACGGCGATTGGTGGGACAAAATATAGGACAGATTGAGAAAATCTGCTGTGCTTTAAGTAACAAAAGTAAATCAGACCTTAACATTTCTGGCAGGATGTCCATTATATAAACCTGCAAGAAGATTAAATCACACTCAACTATCAAAACAAATAGTAGACACATGGAGCAAAAGACTTATGTAAAGGACGAGAATTTGAGAACACATACCTTCTTTTATGTCTGTAAGACAAGGATTAAGGACCTCACATTGGTCTTCAATTCATCACATTAGGAGTTGCATAAGGATGGCTGCCTAAATCAACAACCAGAGAGTCTATTAAACTGTTATATAAGGTTGTAGGGTAAAATGCCAACACGACAGATCAATATTTGGTAATGTAAAACATAACCATAATCCCTGTGATTTGAAGAGACATTAACAATTACAGCAATAAGGAAAGGCCTGTGGTCTTCCAGTATTGTTGTATTTCTATTGAGCTATGCTTACAACTTTCCCTATTAACCACAAATAGTTGGGGTTTTACTTCAGCACTGTGGGGGAGACTTCATATTTTCTCACTTTGAATTACATCAATGGTTTCTTGTGCTGCAATAGCAATAGCATTTAGACTTATATACCACTTCACAGTGTTTTACAGCTCTCTCTAAGCAGTTTACAGAGTCAACATATTGCCCTCAACAATCTGGGTCCTCATTTTAGCAACAGAAGGATGGAAGGCTAAGTCAAACTGCCAAACAGCCAGCAGTTGGCAGAAGTAGCCTGCAGTACTGTATTCTAACCACTACGCCACCTCGGCTCTTGGCAACCTATGCTAGACCACTTTAGGGAATAGCCAAATCATTTGATAAGTCACTTGGAACTTCAACTTAACAAAGCTCTATAGCCAAATGCTATTCAATTGTCAATGTAAGACTAGATTCTTCCTGTAATCCCTACACCATTTACAGATACTCCTCGACTTATCTCATTTAGTGAGCATTCAAATTTACAACCGCACTGAAAAAAGTGACATAATTGTTTTTCACACTTATAAGCATTGCAGTATCTGTGCAGATTCACTTAATAACTGTGGGAAGAAAGGTCATAAAATGGACAAAACTCATTTAATAATTGTCCTGCTTAGCAACAGAGATTTTGAACTCAATTTTAGTGATAAATCAAGGACTACCTACCTGTACTCTAAGAACCGAAGGACTGTACATGGAAACCATTCAAATTAACAAATGTTATGTAAGATGGGCTAAAATCATGATAATTCCTTAGATATTTCAGTTGGATCAGCTAAATTACACCAGGTTTAATTTAAGGTTAAGATTGAGGCTTTGTTGGTGATTTGTCCAATGCGTGACTAATCTTCCTGATGCCATTAACATGTCCTGATTGTGAGACTATGTGAAGAGCAGACTCTCTCATTCTTTTAAAGAGATTAAAAGATATGAAAGTATCTAAAACAGGGCTGTCAAACTCCTGGCCCACAGGCCAGATGCATCATGTGCTGGCCACGCCCACGCGTGGTTTAGCGAAAGGGGAAAAAAGTCCTGATATGTCAGGTGACGCTGCCATGATGATGTGGGTTTGACACCCCTGGTCTAAAAGGAAGGAAAAGGGTAACGGTGAGTTCCAGTGTTTGAACCCTCCACCTTTTCACCTCTCTGCAAATTGAAGAGCTGAATGCTGAACAATCTCATGCTGACTTTTTCTTAACAACATGACATCATCTGAGTTTTTCTGTGTGTGTGTGTGTGTGTGCACATTTATCAGCATGCCACCTCGAGTTCCCCTTCGGGGTGAAGAGAGGCGGGGTATAAATCTAATAAATAATAAATAAATAAATATTCAGATGCTCACATTCTTATATCTATAACCAATCCACAAAATAGTAAGCATTATGATAATATTTAACAGAGTATAGATAAACTACCTGCAGTCCAAAGGTCCCTGGAGGAACTGGTTTTGCTCGCAAGTCAACAATATACCTTGTGCACATCCAAGTTTATGTTTTATTTTATACCTGGAAAGCTATTATCTAAATATGTTTTACATTAAATCATATTTTACTTCGTTTCTGGGGCTGGCTATTTTATAATACTGGTAAGTATATATTTTTATATAGCAATTACCATATTCCTCAATTGTATCATTACTGCCAACATGCCAGTTGCAACTCATTATGGTTGGATAGGATTGTTCTAATGATGATATGTGGAGTGCTCAGGAAGAGATACACCATTGATAGCAATATAAATACAAAAGTAGAAACAAGAATGCAACCAAACTAGCGGATACAATTTCTAGAAAGACTATTGCACAGTCTAAAGTCACAATTTTCTAAATTCTCTATCTGGAGGACATCCAGATGACACCAAATAATCTGAACATTGGCTCTGAAGGAATACTTTAAATCAGTTTTTCCCAATCTGAGCAAGCTGTGTGGACCTCAACTCTCAGAATTCCCTAGCCATCCATGAAGCAGCAGGCGCCTAACGAAATGTCTGCAAACTGTCGGGCACATTGTTTGCCAAATGCCATGATCGTTTGCAAATTATGGGGCATTATTCTAAACCCCATAAGGAATTAGTCTCAGAATATTAAAAACAGACTTTCCGCATAACCCACAATCAAATGCTACATATTTATATATTTATTTAGCATATTGCAAACTGATGTATAGAGCTGACAAAATTCCAGGATAGAAAAAGTATATTTTAGCCACATCTTATTTTTTCTTAGAAAAAGGCTATTAGATAAGTTTGCTTACCACAAGCAAAATGAAATGCTGATGAATAGGATATAAAGTAGGCCTTGGTCTTCAAAATTGAGAACATTAAGTATTCCTGACAGCTCAGTTTTCAATAATAATTTTAGGGGCAAAGTAGGGTTGAGCCAGGGAACAAAACCCTCCTTCCTGCCACTTTCAAAATTGCAGGTTTGAAGCTTTAACCTCTGTTATAGGACAGCTTGCCATTTCCCTACTGATTTAGTGAGCAAAATCATTAATATATTTTTGAACAGGGCAGATTCAGCAGAAAGTAGATTACGTGACAGTCCCAGAGCTCATTTCTAATATTCAAGGACGTTTTCTAACTATGTATCTACTTGCACTTTTTAGTTAATAATGATCAAAAGTAGAGAAGACATTTTCTCATCATTCTGGAGCATCACTTTAGTTTATTTATTCACCCATTCATCCATTCAACTTATATGGCTACCCTTCTTATGAGCCATAACTCATCGCAATATGATAAAAAACATTTTTTTATAAAATGAATGATCAAAACTTTAGTTTAGACTGTACAGTATGGGAATGACTTAGGACTTCTAGTACAGGTAGTTCCCGGTTTACAACAGTTCATTTAATGACTGTTCAAAGTTACAACAGCACTGAGAAAAGCCACTTATGACTGTTTTTCCAGTTATGACCTTTGCAGTATCTCCAGGAACATGTGACCACAATTCAGATGCTTGGCAACTGGTTCATACTTATGACCGTTGTATGTGATCACCTTTTGTAACCTTATGACAAGCAAAGTAAATGAGGAAGGCAGATTCACTTAACAAGTGAGTTACTAACTTATCAACTGAGGCAAGAAAGGTTGTAAAATGGGTCACAATTCACTCAACCAATATCTCACTTAGCAACAGAAATTTTGGGCTCAATTGTCTTGTAAGCCGAGGACTACCTGTAATCTCTTTTGGTTTTTCTTTTAAAAAATCCTCTTATTTTTTCCATAATATTATTAGAACTATCTTAGAATGATTTCTAATGTTCTAATGTTTTAGGTTCTAATGTTATAGATGTTAATGTTCTAATTATACTGTTATAGATGTACAGAATATGTATGTACACGTACCCCACATATATAGTACCTTGCCACATATTGATGTAATTATTTTCAATTGGGAAACTCTGTAATAACTTAAGCAAAGAAGGAAAAGAAGAATTCAAGAGCTTTCAATGTGCATAAAAGCTGAGGCCTGAATTTCCAGATGCAGACAGTGAGTATGCCGCCAGGAAAGGACAGCAACACCAGGAAGAAAGAATATAAGAAGCTGGAGAAGTAGCAGTGCCTGAAAGAGGAACTAGAGATAATGTGGAAAGTAAAGACCATAGTAATCCCAGTAGTGGTAGGAGCAATCATGGCTGAGATTCCTAAACTGAGAAAGTGGTTCTATCAGAGCTCTCTGCTCCTGTGCTAAGACATTTTGCAAAACTCTCAAATTCCAAGACCTTTGGTAGGAGATCCAAAATTGAGACAGGAACATAACACCTATAGGAGTAAGAAAGGATTTAAAAAAATTATTGAAGACTTTAATCACAGTAGGCAGTAGTAAACCTAGTACAAACTAAAGTGAGAGGAAGAAAGTAAAGTAAAAACAGACTATAAAAAGTGCAAAGAAGAGAAAAAGAAGGGGGAAAGGAAATAAAGAGGAAAGAAATATAGAATGAAGTGATTTCCAAATTTCATGACAAGAGGTATTAACAGGTTTGTTAGCCACTCAACCTCTTTAAGATTAAAACAAATATTTCTTTCCAAAACCTATACTTTATCTATAAGAAATTCACAAGAGATCAACCTTTTAATCCTGATGTTCGCACAAGGCTATAAAGGACTTCCAGAATTTCATAAAATATGATTTATTTAAAATAACTTTATATTTCTTCCTTTTACTTCTAAAAATTTTAATCTTCAATTCATTAAAATAATATCATAGGATTTGATCTTTCTTCAATACTTCTATGTCCCATTGCATAAACTTCCTTGAGTCTTCAACAAGCTTTATTTTTTAAAAAATCCAATAAAAAGACATTCTCAAGGTCATTCTCTTGGCTTATCATTTATATTTCCCCTTTCATTTTTAAAACTTAAGCCAGCTTCTTTTGTATATCCAGTAGAATCTTTGTCTGGGTCATTTTCTTGGCCTATCACTTATATTTACACTTTAAATACTTTCTCTGACTTGTAATTACACTTTTTCTTAAATCCAATTTTCCTCATACTAGTATTTCTGCATCAAGCAAGATTTGCTTTTTATTTATTTATTAGATTTATATCTCACTTCTCTTCCCCCATCGGGGGAACTCGAGGCAGCGTACAACAATTAAAATATATCCTATACAATAAAATCAAAAAACTCATTCATATCACTCACACATACAAGAGGCAAAGGACAGATTCGGAAGATCTCAGTTCCATGCCTTCCGACAAAGCCAGGTCTTTACAGCTTTGCAGAAGGTAGGTAGATTGGGGATGGTTCTAATCTCCGTAGGGAGCATATTCCAAAGGGACGGTGCCACCAGAGAGAAGGCCCTAGCCCGCGGACCCGCCTCCCGACATTGCCTGGCCGACGGTATCCAGAGCAAGCTCTCCCTGTGGGATCTAACCGTGCTCTAGGAGGCATAAGGTAGCAGTAGGCGGTCTCGAAGGCCTCCATGTCACAGGGCTTGATATTTGATGGATTGCCTATTTCCAATAGTTTCTGTCTGCTACGTGATGCAGTGGGTATGTTCCAGGTCCTTTCAATTGAACAATGTTAAGTAACAGGATCTAAGAAGTGTGCCTTCCCTGTCATGGTACCTTTCCTGTAGAACAGCATTCCCTGTCTCCACCAAATGATACTTATGGTTTCTACTCACATAATCTTCCAAACATCTATGAACACCTGTTTATTCTTCCATGAGTGGATATAAGGTGGTTGCTGAAAACACAAGCCGCATTGTGTTTTTTTGATTCATTGTGTTTGCTTTTTAAGGATGGGCATTATAGATTTCTTTTTATAGTTTTTTAATTTTTAGAGAAAATTGTTTTAAATTTTGTTACAAGCCACAGTTCAAAGTACACTAATTTCTGACATTATGCTTCATTATTTTTAAATGGTCAAATATTCATCTCTACAAAGTCCTAAGTCTGAAACAATTTAATCTTTGCTTAATTGTGTTTAATTTGATTTTGATGTAAAAATGTTTTTGGAAAATTCAGCAACTTTTAAAATGTCCCCTTCCTTTAAAAGCAAGATGATTTGGGATTGCAGGATCAAATCTGGAATAATGGCTCCAAAACTAATATCATGGAAAGGGAAAAGAAAAAACGTGAAATATTTTAAGTGTGTAGCAGATTAATGACTGGATAGAGATTTAGAGAGAATGCTGTTTGAAAGAGCATAATGCTTTTGAACAAATAAATGTAAATGTCAGTGAAGGCACTGTGCCTGTGTAATAATGATTAATATTGATCACTACCTTTGCCGATTTCCAGCGATGAAGGTCAAATAAGCCGTAATAGAAGAAGTACATTATTTGAAATGCTCATACATCACAAAATTAGAAGGAATCTTATTCCTATTTGAGAACACTTGGGGGTGCTGTTGCACCATGGTTGGAGAAATACCTGCCTAAAGTTCTGCAGAAGTCATTCCTTTAACAAAATTGATGAAGTACAAAGCAAGGGTTTAACCAGAGAAAAGTAGACCTGAACAATGTGTGTTTCACTGACTGTGCTTTGACCAAAAAAATAGCAGTAACTAGGGAAAACAATACATTTCCTTAAAAAAAACACCAAACAAACAAAAAAGTCAAGTAGGATATATCAACAGCAATGTATTACTGTAGTACATCACGTTTGCCCCAACTCTGGATTGAAGGTGGTGAAGAAGAAAAAAAGCAAGCCATAATCTGGCTAATTAGGCTTACTCTACCAAAATAACACCACCTGGCTGTGGAACCAGATTGTGTAATAAAACCAACTATCCAGCTGAGAAAGGAGCATGAATATTATACGCACCTGACAAGGTAAGTCAGAGAGTTTTCTTTTGGTGGTAAGAGATAGAAAGGGATATGATTCAGGCTCCAGACCTGCTGTGAACTGTGCCTTCCTTTTCCATAAGTGTTTCTTTTTAGAGAGAAGTTTCCCCTTAGTGTAAGGTTGCAAAATAGTTTGGAAAAGTTCCTTGGTGAGCTGTTTAGCACCCTTCCGTGAAGGAACCACTAGGCAGAACAGGATCCCACATGGGCTGACTGAATGGCTTGAATAGAAAGTTCAGGCTGCTTTTTATGAATGCTCTCCTAGAATATAACTCGCTGAGCAGTTGAAGGATTCAGTCTGAAGTGGAAAAGTGAAGGCAAGTGGAAGGGAACTTCTGAGCCCGTTTCCAGGCTCAAAGTGATTTAAGGGGAAGTCAAGTTGATATGGATGCTACTGGGCTACAAAAAGGAATTTCAGTTGGAGTTCATGACCTCATTGCTTTTGTCAGAATTAGGATTTCTTTCCTCTTCAGTTTTGTGGTTTTCTGAAATTTTGTCTGCTCATGTACTTGATGTTAACCAGTGATGTTATCCCCCACACCCCATTACTTTTCATCATTAATATAGCGAGTTTTAAAAATAATCTGTCTATGCCTTGCAACCGCTAAAAACAAAGTGATTTGCATGTCATTGAAAACCAGAACCAAAACCACATAGCATTATAGCAATGCTGACTGATTTCTCATCTTTTCCCTCAGGTGACTTTCCCTGTTCGCTATCTTGCTATCTAGGTGTTTTCTTTAGAGGCAGTGTAGATTTTGAGGGAATCGAAGGCAAGTTACACGTGATGTAACATGATGCTACATGTTCTTACAAGGGTTTTTTTAGGGCTGCTCTCGAGGAACCTGTACTTACTGTATTAAAGCGTTTGCATGTTCTGAGCCCCCCCACAAAACCATTAGCTCATCTCAGGTACCCATTGGCATGGGAATACAGGGCCCTGGACTCAGGCTGTTGCTACTTAATGCCAGGTCTGTTGCCAATAAAGCCCCTCTGATTCATAATTTGATCTTGCAAAAGAGGGCAGACCTGGCATGCATAACCGAGACCTGGCTAGGGCAAGAAGGGGGGAGTTCCTCTCATGGAGATGTGCCTAGCTGGGTTTCAGGTCCTACACCAGCCTAGACCCCAGGGGAGGGGTGGTGGGGTGGCTATTATTAGACTTGCATCCTCGCAGGGACACTGTGCCAGAGATTCTTGGGTGTGAGTCCCTCTTTGTGAAATTGGACTCAGGGTTCAGTTGGGCTTGTTACTTACATACCTACCTCCTAACTGCATGGCAACAGCCCTGCCTGTACTATTCGAGGCAGTAGCCGAGTTGGCAGTGGAATTCCCTAAACTTGTGGTACATTCCCTAAACCTATGGATTTTAATTTGCCTTCCCTTGGTGTAGCCTCAGATGCGGCACAGGAGTTCATGACTTCCATGGCAACCATGGACCTGACCCAAGTAATTCAGGGTCCAACTCATGGGAGGGGGTGTCACATGCTCAACTTAACATTTATCTCTGGCCAGTGGCAATGTGATCTGGTTTTGGGGGATATAGACACTCAACCCTTGTCATGGACAGATCACTCTTTGCTAAGGCTAGAGTTCCAGACGTCCACCCACCGCTGCAGGGAGATGGAACTGATTAGGTGGTTCTGCCCCAGACACCTAATGGATCCCCTATGATTCCAGAAGGAGCTGTTTCCTGATTCCCTAGCCCACAGCTTGGCTGAGACCTTAGTCGCTTCTTGGAATCATGTGGCAGCTGGGGCCTTAGACCAGGTTGTGCCTTTGTGACCTCTCACTAGGTGCAGACCCCAGAGGGCTCCCTGGTTTACCGAGGAGCTCTGGGAGATGAAGTGCCAGAATAGATGTCTAGAGCGCTGTTGGAGAGCTAGTAACTCTGAATCTGACTGAACACGATTAAAAGCCTATATTAGGACTTATTATGGGCAATAAGGATGGTGAAGTGTTCGCACTTCTTCACTCTTATTGCATCTGCAGATTGTCACCAAGCCGCCTTGTGTAAGTCCGCATAGCCGACATGTCGATAAGCCATGATGGGATGGCCCAAGAGAACGGAATGCAGTTCGGCTATTGGTGGAAGGGTCTACGGGATTGGTCTACGGTACTGATTGGTGGCGGGAACTTTAAATTGTTACTCATTTTTACACTTGCGTTTGTTTTTAGCCGAGATTGGCCTGTTTTTTGTCTGAGTGATTAAACACGTTCTGCAGCATCGAGTGTCTGACAGCATCTTACTGCAGCTTAACACCTTGTTTAAGGAGACCTGTTCCCTCTTAAATTTGGGAACGAGGGATGAACCTTTACAAGGGCGTGCTGAGGAATTTAATCAATATCTGTCAGAGAAGGTTGCTCAGATCCAGACAGACCTAGACTCCGACTGGGCAAGTGCTACAGAGTTGATGGGGGCAGGTTTTAGTCCAATTGTCTGGATGAGTTTGACCTGGTTGGCCCTGAGGAAGTGGACAAGGCCATGGCAGCTATGAGTGCCTGCACCTGTTCATTGGACCCGTGCCCCTCTTGGCTGGTTTCGACCAGTCGAGAGGTGACACGAGGCTGGGTCTAGGCAGTTATAAATGCATCCTTGGGAGAGGGTTTCTTCCTGCCTGTCTTGAAGGAGGCGGTGGTGAAACCCCTCTTCAAGAAGCCTGCCTTGGACCCAGCTGAGTTAAAGAACTTTTGTCCAGTCTCCAACCTTTCCTTTTTAGTGAAGGTTGTGGAGAAGGTGGTGGCACTACAGCTCCTTGAATCCTTGGATGAAGCAGATTATCTAGACGCCTTTCAGTCCACCTTCAGACCTGGGCATAGCATGGAGACAGCATTGGTCGTGTTGGTCGATGATGTCTGGTGAGCCCGGATAGGGATCATTCCTCTATCTTGGTGCTACTTGATCTCTCAGTGGCATTCGATACCATCAACCATGGTATCCTTCTCTAGTGGCTCTGGGGGTTGGGGGTGGGAGGCACCGTGTTTCAGTGGTTCTCCTCTGTGCAGATGGTGTTGGTAGGGAGGCAGACGTCAAGCTCAAGGCCCCTAGTGTGTGGGGTCCCTCAGGGTTCGGTCCTTTTGCCCCTCCTATTCAACATCTACATGAAACCATTGGATGAGATCATTCGAGGGTTTGGGGTACAGTATCATCAATATGCCGATGATACTCAATTGTTCTGCACCCCAAACCAATCCAACGATGCTGCCAACGTGATGTCCCAGTGCCTGAGGGCTGTGGGGGTCTGGATGGGGACAACAGGCTCAAGCTCAACCCTGACAAGACTGAGTGGCTCTGGGTCCCTACTTCCCAGACCATCCAACATTTGCTATTGTTGAAAATGAGGGGGGGGAGGTGTTGACCCCCTCTGAGAGGGTTCGTGATTTGGGTGTTGTCCTGGACCCACAGCTGAAATTAGAAATCATTTGATGGCTGTGGCCAGGGTGACCTTTGCCCAGGTTCACCTTGTGCACCAATTGTGGCCCTTTCTGGACTGAGAAGCATTACTCACAGTCACTCATGCCCTTTCACCTCATGGTTAGATTACTGCAATGCGCTCTACTTGGGGCTGCCCTTGAAAAGTGTTTGGAAGCTTCAGCTGGTCCAGAAAGTGGCTGCATGAACAGTCATGGGTGACCCTCAGTACATCCATGCCACACCACTCTTGTGTGGCTTGCACTGGCTCCCAGTAGGCTTGTGGGTTCAATTCAAGGTGCAGGTCATTACCTTTAAAGCCCTACCTGGCATTGGACTGGGTTACCTCCAAGACCGCCTCCTGCCACCAATTGCCTCCCAGCACCCCGTGAGGTCGCACAGGGTGGGCCTCCTCTAGATACCATCAGCCAGGCAGTGTCGCCTGGCAATTCCATGGAGGAGGGCCTTTTCCACAGTGGCCCCAGCCCTCTGGAACAATCTACCTCCGGAGCTCCAGAGTGGCCCAGACCTGAGACTCTTCCACCGAGCACTGAAGACCGGCTCTTCTGCCAAGCCGGATTGGTGTGACCCACCAAAATTTTAGTAATTTTAGCGGAATTTTTAATGTTTTAATCATTTATTATTGTTTTAATGTTCTTATGGATGTTTTTATTGTTTTTGATCTGCCCTTAGTCCTACGGGATTGGGTGTCCTACAAATTTGAAAAATAAATAAATAAATAATAAAAACATTTTTTGCCTTTGCTGAGCCAGTGTGGGTGTGGCTTGTGCATGACACATCCGGCCAGCAGGCTGCCAGTTTGACAGGCCTGCCTATAGGTAGGCTTTATTTTTTAAATAAATTATTTCTGCCATAGATAGGTTCTGTTTATCAAAGATTAATAGGTTTATTTGGGGGGGGGGTGTTGGCAAAAGAGACCTATTATATTTGAATTCATTCAGCAAAGCACCTCAAGAAACTTTTCACTTAAGACTGCTTTAAATGCTTTGATTGTTGCTGGAAGATTCAGTGGCAAATAAAGGGTCAGTCTTTGGGACCAAAGTCTACTGAGCTTTGGGGCTCATGCCCATCCTCAAAGAACTTCTCTCTCTCCAGAATGTGGCACAGAGATAGATGTTGCCTGTGGTTGAGCTCCAGCAAGAACCCCAAAGCTTGGAAGAATAAACATTTGGTCTGGATGACTGACTCACATTGGATCCTGATTGACTAGCAATTAAAGACAGTTGATGGAGATGATAGAATGGTTCAGTGATGATGTGTACACTATACATATATTATCTTCCACAAATACTTTTAACTACCTCCATAGAAGTAACACTGTGGATATTTGTTATATATCTAAATATGACTATTGTCATTAATACTGGGGTAAAAAAAGGAAACGGGTCTTATCTGTAAAAGATAAGTTGACATTAATAAGCCCACCTATGTCTCATATATCTCTACTAACTTCTAGAGAAGTTACAAACACCTGGTATTATATCATTATGCTTAATGTTTCTCTGCTCTCTGCCACATTTAATAATAGGTCAGCTGGAATTGTAGTCACTTTTCTTTTTTTTAAAAAAAAGTTTTTATTAAATATTACAAGGTAAAAAGACATAAAAACAATACAAAATGACACATCAAAACTAATAAACCAACACTAACATAACTAAAACAAAAACAAAACAAAA
>JANHGC010002770.1:84812-101853 GCA_027560395.1 Boaedon fuliginosus | reverse complement strand
TCCTCTTCACACCCTCTCACTCTCTGTCTTTTCCTCTCTTCCCTCTCACTTTCTACCACTCTCCATATCTATTTGACCATGTATGAATACGAAAGAGGAGGATGCACAAATATGTCAATAGGCATTACTTATTTGCATTTATTTTTTCAAAATATTTTCCCCTGCCTTTCAGCCTGAATGGGTGCTCAAAGCAGCATTAAGTTGCTAAACCCTTGAAAAGAAAAATCCAGAGGAACATTGGCAGAAGCACAAAGTCAGAATGAAAAGTGAAAAAAAGAGAGAAACAACATAAGGTAGATGAGATTACTGTTTCAGAACCAAACTCACATTTTTAATGATACAAAAAATATATATTAGAAAGCTGTGTATCTCCAATAGGGATGCAAGGGAGGAAAGAGTGCCTTGTTTAAAAACAGCTGTGTCCCTGGGGAGGGACTGTGATCTTGAGTTTCATAATTTCCACAGGGACACATTACACCTGTCTTCTCGCAGCTCTATTGAGCAAGTTAATAAGATACTCTCTGGCCCTATGGGACATTGTTTTGGGATATCCAGCTGCACTGGCAGTGCAAACTGTTCAACCTGTCTGAAGTGAAATGGGAGTTGAGATGCCAGTGTTAAGTTACAATAAGAAGAAATGAAGCCTATTCATAGAGAGAAGTCAAAGGTAAGCCAAGTAGCCTAATGTGCCTACAGTCACTCTACTATTTCACCATGAATAAAAGGAAATTCTTCAATGTGTTTACGATTTACTAACAGTGCCACATTTACTTAGTTGTCAATGTCATTTTTTCCCCAAAGGCATTATAATTCTATGGGAGGAGGGAAAATTGCACCCATGTTAAACTTGTCAAAAATATGTATTTCTGGAGCTAGCTGTTTCCTGAGAACAGTATGGTACTTTCACAGGATGCTTTATGGATTTCTGTTAACCTGCTGAGAATTCTGGCTGATGAACTGGCCATAATTTGTGCTTAGCATGCTCCAAAAACCTACATTTTAGGAAGAACTTTTTTGTTGGTATGCCTTAATGACAAGGTAAGGTACGTAAATCCAGTCTAGCGACACATCCTCCACTTTCATATATGAATAACATTTAAATACATTTAATTTGGCCTACTTGCAGAAAAAGATTACCCATGCCTGAAAAGAACACTTATAGAAGGAAAGTGCCAGTGTACATTTTGAATAGATATATATAACGTCTTTAGCTTTCTGTCCGTGACCCATGTCTTCTATATTCCTTACTGAAATTTATATTTTATTTTATTGTTTGATTTCAATTTATTATCTGCAATAAACTGATTTTAAATGACAATGTGCCAATAGCAGAATGTGACCGAAGGGGAACAAATGGAGCCCTTGGTCATTAATAGTACCACACTGAAAGGGGAATCAAGCTGCAGAATGAATGTAAAACCACAAATACCTTGCCCTCAGTTTATAATAAAATTTCAGAAAAGGCAAGACTGGCATCATTAAGGAAGGAAAGGGACCTAGAAGTGAGACTTGGGTATCTCCTGATTAAGGAAGTCATAATATGCCATAAATAGCATATTGGTAATTAGGTTTTGGACATACGAAAGGTGTAATAATAAAATGATAATTGTGACCGTATACATTTTTAAATATTTCCGCTGAGTTTTAACAATGCTTACCCCAAGCAGATCTGCATAATTTGGCAGCAGTCCTCTCTTATTCATGCATTACAATCTTTTTTTAAAAAATGTAACAGACCAAAGAAATGTATATCCTAGTGCTGTCATAATTAGTTTGAGCCTGAGGGGTTAAGGTCTACCTTGATCTATCTTGTCCTTCTTTAATTGTGAGAAACTGCTCATTCATTAGACTTAAGGAGCAGAAATAACTTTCATTGTATCCCCACTCTGTTCCCCCCCCCCCGCTCCCTCCAAAAAGAGCCATAGGGTAGATTAGAATTTAAAAAACCCTTCTGGTGTTCTCAGAATACAAAGAGTCTGGAAGTTCTTCTCCTTCTGTATGCATCAGTATACATATGAAAAAAGGATAACACCTTTGTCACAATGTGAGAGAGATCTTGGAGTCCTAATGGACCATCACTTAAATAGGAATCAGTAGTGTGCTATAGCCATCAAAAAAGCCAACACAGTCCTAGCCTGCATTAAGAGAGGAATAGAATCAAGATCATATGAAGTGTTAATACCACTTTATACTGCCTTGGTAAGACCACACTTAGAATATTGTATCCAGTTTTGGTCACCACAATATAAAAAAAGATGTTGAGACTCTAAAAAGAGAGAACGGCAACAAAGATGATTAGGGGACTGGAAGATAAAACATATGAAGAACAAATGCAGGAATTGGGTATGTCTAGTTTAATTTAAAAAAAGAACTAGAGTGACGTGATAACTGCCACAAAGAAGAGAAGGTCAACCTTTTCTCCAAAGCAAAAGAAAGCAGAACAAGAAGCAATGGATGGAAACTAATCAAGGAGAGAACCAACCTAGAATTAAAGATAAATTTCCTGACAGAACAATTAATCAGTGGAACAACTGCCTTTAGAAATTGTGGGTGCTCCAAACATTTTAAGAAGAGATTGGACTGAAAAGGTATAGGTTTCCTGCTTGAGCAGCAAGTTGGATTAAAGACCTCCAAGCTTCCTTCCAGCTGTATTATTCTCTAATTCTGTTACAATGTTTATTTTACTTGCCCCCTTATGTCCTCTACAGATACTCATAATTAAAGTAAATTATTTCCCCCATAAAGGTACACGCCTAAAGAAGATTTCAACATTCAGCTCCAATGCCTTAACTATTGCATCATTATACACCATTATGCATTTGTTTTTTCAACAATGGCTCTTCTTCATCAATATAGGAATGAGAGCTATCTGGAAAAATGAGTGATGAACTGAGAATAACTAAAGAACATTCACCATGAATAATGTATTTCAATTCAACTTTGGCAAAAAGAGTAACTTATTGCTATCTGAGCTTTACTGAATTAATTCATGATGCTTGCTGTGAAACCTAAATTTATTTATGATCCAGAATTAATTGGTACTAATAATTTTTAGAGAAAAATAAATAAATAAAAATAACTCTTAATAGAATTATTTCTTACTTCTGGCACAGCAGTGCTGTTCCTTACAACTTTAACTAAGAATATGCAATTAAGCTAATTTTACTAATGTGTTCAGACTGCCTAAAGTTGAGGCCTTTCATCTGAACATTTAACAAAGATTTACTGAATTAGCAAGAACTTTTCGACCTATGTGAATCATTCAGAAAGATTGTTCACAAAGGATACTTCCAGGTTGGATCCCGGTGGGACTGTTTGGAAGTCTGCAATGCTCAGCTCCAAACCAGGCTTCCCCGACAGTGGGCTCCTAAAGGACCCTAAAAGCCCCCCAGTAGGGTTGGGCACAGCAAGGGAGTGCGGCCGGGATGAGTACAGGGAAACTGCATTTCCCCTGCCTGTATATGGCTTTCTCTGTAGCCACCGACAGATGAAGCGGCGGTACGCCATAATAATAATAATAATTTATTCAATTTGTACCCCTCCTCTCTTCACCCAAAAGGGGAACTCGAGGTGGCCGAAAACAATACATTAAAAACAGTTCCTATATAATAAAATTCCCAAAAACACATTCACTCAAAACAATCGAACACTAAAGGGGGTGGGAGAACAGGTGATCAGGTCCATGCTTGATGGCAAAGCCAGGTCTTAACAGCCTTGCGGAAAACAGGCAGACTAGAGATAGTTCTAATTGCCGCGGGGAGTGAATTCCAGAGGGACGGAGCTCCCACCGAGAAGGCCCGCAAAGGCAGAGGATTTCATTTCATTTCATTTCATTTCATTTATACTGCGCCTGTCTTCCCCGGTCAGGGGGAACTTGAGACAGCTAACAACAAATTTAAAATACAATATTGAACAATAAAAAATGTCTAAACCAACAATCATCACATCCAAGGTGGGGCACATCAGTTCCAGGCCATCCAACAAAGCCAGGTCTTTGTGGCTTTACGGAAGGCCAACAAGGTGAGGATGGTCCTGATCCACCCCAGGATCTTCAGTCAGGATGGGGGGAGATGCAATACATGCTATTGGAAAAAAGTGTGGGAACCACAGGAATCTCCTCAAATCTGGGAAACCCCCCAACAAGCCTTTCTCTCCTCCTGCCAGCAAGGATGTTGCCTTGGCAGGGCAGGAGGGCTGCAGCTGGCCTTGGGAGTGTCTCCTCTCTCTTTGGCAGGGGTGACGCCACGCTCCGGCTGGGCAGTGGATCCCTTTGGTCACAGTGCCACGATGCCTTATCTCCTGCGCCGGGCTAACCTGACCAGTATGCTCATCCAGCGGGTCCACTATGCCATCAAGAAGCACTTTGCAGCTACCCAGAACCTGGAGTTCATCTGGAGGCAGAGCTGGGGTGAGGCCCTGGGACCCTGCTTTGCAGTCACTCTTCTTCCCTGAGGACTGGGGCAGTCCCCCTTGAAATTATTTCTTTGTATCCCATCTTACTAATTTTACAAATAGTTCAAGGCAGCAAACGTATCCAACACACCTCTTCCTACCCCCCCCCCCAAAAAAAAACAACCACACAGAGCCTGTGCTGTCCCCCGATGTCACTCGGCTAGACTGCTTTGGTCCATCTGGGATCTGTGGGGGCTGTTTGGGCAGACGGGAGTGTGAATCTGCTCTGGTTTCTGCCCCTCCCCCAGATCCAGACTCCAGCACAGACCTCCTCTGCCACATGATGCCTTTCTACAGTTACGATGTGCCCCACACTTGTGGGCCTGACCCGAAAATCTGCTGCCAATTTGACTTCAAGAGGCTGCCAGGTGGGCGCATCAACTGCCCCTGGAAAGTCCCTCCCAAGGCCATCACCAGTAGCAATGTGGCTGAGCGGTGAGTGACCGAGAGAGGGTCGGGATCAGCCCCGCCTCTCAAACGCACTTGCAGCCCTTCCTGCTTTCTTCCTTGCAGCCCATCTGTGCTTGCCCTACTTTCTGAGCAGGCTCAGGGGCCTTATCAGCCAGCCTGGCTTCCTCCCTTCCCAGGGCACAGCTTCTGCTTGACCAGTACCGGAGGAAGTCCAAGCTGTTCCGAAGCAACGTCCTGCTGGTGCCCCTGGGAGATGACTTCCGCTACGACAAGCCCCAGGAATGGGATGCCCAGTTCCTCAATTACCAGCGTCTCTTTGACTTCCTGAATGCTCGTCCAGAGCTGCACGTGCAGGTGCCCTGCCCAGTCTTGGGAAAGGAGGATAAAGGCAGGGTGGGAGGGTGTCTCGCTGAGGTCCCGGCCTCTGACATGATGCTCACTCTCTCCCACAGGCCCAGTTCGGGACACTCTCAGACTATTTTGATGCCCTCTACAAGCAGATGGGTATTGTTCCAGGCATGCGCCCACCTGGCTTTCCAGTGCTCAGTGGGGACTTTTTTTCATACGCAGACCGGGAAGACCACTACTGGACAGGCTACTACACTTCCCGGCCTTTCTATAAGAGCATGGGCCGAGTGCTCGAGGCCCACCTCCGGTGAGTGGCCCACTGAGGAGATGGCGCTCTGCTAGGGAATCATATCCCAGCACTGTGCACCTAATGACCTCTTTGCCCTGTTGTCACAGGGCTGCTGAGACCTTATACAGCTTGGCTCTGAGTCACGCCCGCCATGCTGGTATGGAGAGTAGGTACCCACTGTCCGATTATGCCATGCTCACAGATGCCCGGCGCAATCTGGGACTCTTCCAGCATCATGACGCCATTACTGGCACTGCCAAGGAAGCGGTAGTCGTGGACTATGGTGTCAGGTAGGAGTAAACCTGGACTGCTGGTCAGGGGCAGCAGAGCTCAAGCTTCATGCCTGGCTGACCTACTCGTTCCACCACAGACTGCTTCACTCGCTGATGAATGCCAAGAGGGTCATCATCAATGCTGCCCATTACTTGGTCCTGGCAGACAAAGAAGCCTACCACTACGACATGGCAATGCCCTTCCTTGGCACAGTGAGCTTTCATCTCCCTCCGCCTTTATGCCCAGAGGAATGTTAGCAAAGGGGTGGGGGCCCATTTGGGACATGCTCAGTCTCCTTCTTCCTTCCAGGATGAGACTCGTCTCAATCAGGACTCCCTGCCAGAGAAAATGGTGATCAAATTGGATGCCTCACCCAGGTGGGAGAAGGGGAGTTGGAGTGCTGCCAGCCAGGGAAAGTGGGGTCCAGCAACAGTCCCGACTGAGTTCTGCTGCTGGTGGAGCCAGGGACAGAGCTTGCTAATCTCTCTGCCATCTTGCAGGTTTGTGGTGGTATTCAACCCCCTGGAGCAAGAGCGCCTGACTGTGGTGTCCCTGCTGGTGAACACCCCTCGGATCTGTGTCCTGAATGAGGAAGGGCAGCCCCTTGCGGTGCAGCTCAGTGCCCAGTGGCAGTCTGCCACACACATGGTGCCTGATGTCTTCCAGGTAGTTGGGGAGAGTTGGCAGGGAAGATGGGAATCACAGAGGCAAATCTTGTAAAATCTACAGAGAGCTTTTTAAATACATGCAGGTAGATTGTGTGGCCTCGAATTTCATCCTCCAGTTTATATCTGAAAAGTTCCTGTAGGAGGGAGTATGGAGATCTGTGGATTCTTGGCCTTCTCCCCGAGAGGCTCCACCGCACTTTATGGAAGAACCTAGCTCTGATCTTAGCCATCATTGCATGGACGGATGGGCCTGTAAGGACCAAGGGCCTCCACAGGCTTATTTTATTCTTCATTGACAGGTGTCTGTCATGATACGCCTGCCAGCGCTGGGCCTCACCATCCTGCAACTGATCAAATCTTTTGATAACCACAACACACTGAAATCTTCAGTGCGCCTCTTCCTGCATGGCCATGACTTTGCTGGGCATAAGCATGAAGCCGTCCCCGTACAGGTTCTGTCCACTGCCACAGACGATTTCTGCTTGGAGAACCAGCACATGAGAGCTTGTTTCTCAGGGCTGAGTGGCTCGCTCAAGGTGACCTGCAGAGGGGACAAGGCTGGAGGGAAAAGGGGAGGGCAGGGGGAGGAAATGCACTAACTGGTACTCGGCTTGTGGACTGCAGAGTGTGCATCACGTTGGTGACAAACAGGAGCAGCAGCTGAGCAGCCAGTTCCTCGTCTATGGGACCCGGACAACCAAGGACAAGAGTGGTGCCTATCTTTTCCTGCCCGATGGTGAAGCCAAGGTCTGAGTTGACTGCCTGGGCTGGGGTTACTCACCTTTACCTGGGAAGGGGCAAAGGCAGAAGAGGTCCTCACTTGGACAGCCTGCTGAGCCTGCATCCTGCCTGCCTGTCTGTCCCCCATGAAACATGATGCTTGGCTGGTTTCCAAAAGGGTGGGATCATGTCGAGGAGGTCCTGGTCTTTTCCTGGGAGACTTGTGGGCTTCCTTGGGTACCTAGTTGGTCGCTGGGAGAGCTGACCACTGGATGAGAGAGGCCAGGGGGATCTGATGCAGCTGGGTTTGCTTAGGATGGATGCTGCCCCATGGCTTCCAAATGGGCATGAAACACTGCCTTTCATAAGGCAGCGGTGGGGGTGGCAGTGGCCAGGGGTGGGAGGGCAGCCTTTGTGGAAGGTGGGAGACCCTTTTCTATCCGTTTCCAGCATGAGAGAAGCAGCTGTATTGCTCAGGCTAACCCAACTTCCACCTGCAAACAGCCTCTGTGCCTCCCACTCTGCTGATGGGGAGGCAGGCAAGAGGCATCCTAACCATGGCTGCACCGATAATGGCTGTCTACTGAGTTCTGTCACAGATGGCTTTGGGCTCCTGCTTCCATG
This sequence comes from Boaedon fuliginosus, assembly GCA_027560395.1. Classification (NCBI taxonomy): domain Eukaryota; kingdom Metazoa; phylum Chordata; class Lepidosauria; order Squamata; family Lamprophiidae; genus Boaedon; species Boaedon fuliginosus. The sequence continues at coordinate 94,068 of JANHGC010002770.1, read as the reverse complement.
TCAGCAGGAGCCCAAAGTGTTGCTTGACTTTGATGGATGATTTAGTCATCTCTTCTCTGGAGAAAATGTTCCGCCCAATACTTGATAAGTGCCACAAAGAGGGTTTAATGGTTTATGGCTTTCAGAACAGCTGCTGTTGCTGCTGCTTTTCAAACATGCACCTTTGTGTAATTGTTTTTAAATTGCATTATGTAGTACCATTAAAAACTAGCAAAAGGCAGGCTAGAAATAGAAGAAGCTGGATCAGAGACACTTCCCCGCTTGCATTGGCTCCCCATTTGCTTCTTTGTAGCCCTACACCCCCAAGGACCCTCCGGTGGTGCGGGTGACCGAGGGGCCCTTTTTTTCAGAGGCAGCCATTTACTATCAGCACATCCAGGAAGTGGTCCGACTCTACAATGTGCCAGGTGAGAACTTCGGCCATGCTGCAGGAGCGGATGTGGCTGTGCTGAATGGTGTAGTCACCTCACATTGTGTCTCTGGCCGCAGGGGTTGATGGCCTCTCTCTGGATATCTCCTGCCTGGTTGACATTCGCGACCACGTCAACAGGGAACTGGCCCTGCGCTTCAGCAGCAGCATTGAGAGTAAGGGCAGATTCTTCACTGACCTGAATGGCTTTCAGGTAAAGGGCTGGCAGAAGCTTGAACCACCCTTTACCCTTTCCCTGGTGCACCTGGAGAAGCCACCTGCATGTTTACCAACTGTGCCCACCCCTCAGATCCAGCCCCGGCAGTACCTGAAAAAACTGCCACTCCAGGCCAACTTCTACCCCATGCCAGTCATGGCCTACATCCAGGATAGCCAGCAGCGCCTGACTCTGCACACAGCCCAGGCCTTGGGAGTGTCCAGCCTTAGCAGTGGTGAGTGTGATGGAATGGGTATAGGAGCACCCAGCGGCCAGTCTGGGGAAAAAGCCAGGCGGATGAGGATTGTGCCTGAGGCCTGGGAGAAGTCAAGTGCATTTGCTCAGAGGGACCCTGGTTGTGGGATGGGGCACCTCCTAACTTTTCCTTTCTGTCCACCAATTGGCAGGCCAGCTGGAGGTGATTTTGGACCGGCGTCTCATGCAGGATGATAACCGTGGACTAGGACAAGGTCTGAAGGACAACAAGCGGACCTGCAACCGCTTCCGCCTCCTGCTGGAGCGATTCAGCTCAGCAAACAAGGTAGGAAGCCCTGGAGCTCCCCGGCTGCATCAGGCTGCCTCCTTGCCTAGGATCTCTTGGGGAAGCCTTTTCAGTGCCTGCAGATAGGTCTCATTGAGCTGGATATTCAGAAAGGCTTGGGAAAATGATCTTAAACCCATCCATGAGCAAAACTCGTTTCTTGCCATCGAGCACCCAGCTGATTTTCTCCTTTGACTTTAGAAGGCAGAGCAGCCCTGGCCATGATCCTCGCGTGGAAGGTCTCCCACCTAATCTGTTGCCCAAACAAGCTCTGTGGCCTTTCCTCTTGCCCCTACCCCTTCCGCGTTGCTGCCCTCTGTCTCCTTTTCTGCCAGGAGAAATGCAAACCATTTCCTCTCTGTTTCAGAAGAGAAAGTGGAAGGCATTTCTCTTTCCCAGTCAATGGTTGGCATTTCATGTGGGTGTGACTTTATACACATGGCCTCCAGTTCAGAACAGGAGTGACTGAGAAAAGAAGATCCATCATTAATAATGAGATTAAAAAGAGAGATGGAGAACTTTCTATTGGGAATAAATATAGAGATCTGCCTAAGAGATACTACACCTAAGAGGGGCTGAGCAAGCAGAATAAAGGAAGCCCAAGAGAGATGATCCAAACAGAAGGCGGGAAGGTGAATCCCAGGAAGCATAGATAGAGCTGGGTCCTCTTCAGCCCTGCTGAGGGAATGACCAGCTTCCTGTCCACGAGGGGTGTAGTCTGAGGCAGTGACATTTGCTCTGGTAACTTATCTATTCTCATCGCGCCCCACCCCCAGAGCTCCAGCTTCTTTTCCAAACTGACCTCCATGCTGAGAGACCTGGTCTTCCCCAGGAGCAAGGTTGAAAGCCCAGAGGTAAAATCTGGTCTTGTGGTGGTCTGGCCTTTCCCTGCCCTATTAGTGTGTGTGTGTGTGTGTGTGTGTATGTATGTGTAAGCCCAGCTTAATGCTTAGTAGCCAATAGTTGAGCAACCGTAGAGGCTTCTGTGGGGCTGAGGCTCCACGGCCTGTATGGCTGTATCCATCTTCTCTCATTCTCACTGCAGGCCCAGGAAAACCAGCCCTCCAGCTTCCCATCTCTGCTCAGTCACATCACCTCCATGCACCTGAATGCGGAGGTTCTGACCATGGTGCTTGTCCAGGAAAAACTTCCCCCTCCAGCACTGAGGTCTTTTGTGCCATTTTCGATCACAGTGCCCTGCGACTTCCACCTCCTCAACCTTCGAACGTTGCAAGGAGAGGTGAGCCCCAGCCTGGCAGAGCTGAGGAAAAAAGCCAAGCCCTCGGCCTAGACAACCCTTGCCTGCTTCCCCAGTCTTCTCTGCCTGCTGAGCAGAAGCCCTTTGGCTTCCAGGTGGTACATAGGCTTTCTTCTCCCCAGGATGAGGCTTTGCCGTCTGCTGAGACAGCTCTGATACTGCACCGGAAGGGCTTCGACTGTGGCCTGGAAGCCAGGAGTCTGGGCTTTAATTGTACCACCACCCAGGGCGTGGTATGTCTGGATGTTCTCTGTTGCCCTGGAGGGAGAGGCACCAGGAATGGATGTTCGCTGGTGGCGGGAGTTTGTGTGAAGTTGCTTTAGGAAATTAAGGGGAACTTGGGTTGCTGGGCGTTTGCACCCTCAGCTTTTGCCTCTTGCTCTCCAGCTGTCCCTAGGCAGCCTATTCCAGAGCCTGAACCTGATCTCCCTGCAGCCCTCCTCTTTGACACTGATGTATCCACTGACCACAGCCTCCCCCAACAGCACCACTGTTCACCTTGATCCCATGGAGATTGCCACCTTCCGTCTTCGCCTTGGATAGCCTGAACTCTTCATTGGGAATTTCTGCGTATGGCCCTTCTTCCTCGTCTGGCACAGCTGCCTCAAAGAGTGCTGCTCCACACCAGGCAGAGACAAAGATGAGACTCTCAGGCAGCTGTGTCTTTTGATGCTGCAGAAATTGCTCGGGGTGCTACCTGTGCCTGGAGGACTCGTGGTGCTGCTTCCAGAATTTGGTTCTAGCTTGGCATGGAGGGCAATGGGCTATGTGACAAGGAGAGTTGGCGGATGTTGTTTGAGCAGCAGTGAAGACCCCACTTCTGCTTTTCTCTGGCTCCAGAAACCATCTCTGCATTTGGTTTGATTGATTCGGAGTATGAAGAACAGGTGCTATGTAGTTAACACTGTAGAACAGAGGATGGGCCAAGTGAAGCTCAAAGCAAAGCCCTCCTCATTTCTGGGTGCTCACTTCCTCCAGAAAGCAAGGTGGGGAGAATTGCAAGCAGGGGCTGGGTGGCAATTCACTCAGGGTTGGGAAGCATCTCTCCGTATTTTTTTTCTTAGAGGATGGAGTGTTTCCCATGTAAATTCTCAAGAGAAATGCTGACTACATTCATACTCTGAGCTACAGAGGTGAAGGAAAAAGCACATTGCTATGAATATTACATTAAGTGCCTATCATAACAATAACATTTGAACCATCAGTGAATTTTGAGACAACAGATATTGGAAAAATGCATCTAGGGTACAAGTGGTGAACTGCTTATTTCTGCAATATTTTCCATATTCTATTTTCTATAAATGAGATGCATTTGGGTATATCTCAGTTTAAAGAAGATACGAATAAAATTTAAATGGAAGCATGAGCTAATGAAAGAATAAACCCTCCTCTTAACAAAAACAAATTGAAAGCTTCTTTTGGGGTCATAGTATTTTTGTTCTTTCTTCAGTGGCTACCAAACTCTTAAATTGCACTGTATTATTCATTAGCAAATAGATTAAATGCATCATGCTCTAATGGTTTTCAAAAAGTCATCTACAGTGTGTAAAACTACTGTGATCTATGCCAAGCTCCATATGCCCATTTTTTATTCACTTTGACTTCATTTCCTATAGGATCAGAGCAATTCCAAGCTGTTGGAGCAAGATCAAGCAATTTTGGAAGTGCTAATCTAATATAATTAGCTAGATCTGGTTTGTGAATGAATCTGTGTTAATTTGGGCTGTATTGGCAGAATTCTCAGTTTTCACCTGCTTTTTCCAGATGCTGGTCAGCCAATTTAAGGTTGAACTTTTTGAATAATGTGATGGCAGACTCCTGTAGGGCAATGGAAACTTGTTAAACAACATGCTGAAAGTCCACTATTTGATGTGTAGCACCTTGGTGTTATGTTGCAAATGTCCTTATTAAAAAGTTAAAAGGTTACTTTTAAAATGCTGTAAAAGCATTATATTACACAGGTGAAATGGGTATGGAAACATTACTATTGTGAAGCCTGACAACTAGGAAGGTGTACAGTAGCCAACATGATAATGGCATACCATATGACATCTGTTTTGCTAATGATATCCTACTTGCCTTTAGCTCTTTCTTCCTACATCTGTTCTTCCATTCACTGGCAGTTTCTCACAATTCCCTAGCTTTTATTTAGAATGCTATTAACATTTTATTTCATTCACCCACTCCTTACATAAGCAACTAAACAGTCAAAATTTAAAATCAATCCTCATCCCTGCAACAATTCAGAGAATTGTACTATCTTAGTACACATGAAGGTTTGGGTCACTTGATAAATAGACAAATAGATAAAATAACATTCGATCCAAATATAAATTGCTACCACTTGAGGCAAACTTTATAAAGCTCAAATAAAGTCCTTACAGTTTGTGTTCAGTGGTAATTAAGTGTTTCATTTCCAATTTACTATTCAACTTACTTGCTATTCAAAAATCCAGTAAATTGTCACTGGGATTTTTTTAGAAAGATTATTATTGAATAGGTGACAAGACTTTCAATGCAAACAGAAGAAAACAGTAGAAACTTGAAATGTTAGCAGAGTTAGTAGGTGTATGCTAAAACAGAAAGGCAATGATACCATAGGCAAGGTGGCATTTCACAGAGAAAAGCCATATTCCCTGTAAGTAACAAGAGTGAGCTCATAGGTTAGAGACTGGATCCCTCAAGTCAATTCTTCAAGGAATCCTTTTGAGCATTATACCCCTAGCTTCTATTCCTGCCTTTGTACAGTTGCTTAGTAATTTTATACCAGCCACCTATCTATCTGATTACAGGATGAGTTAGCTTGACATCTCTCTACTTAGCATCAATTTGTGGAACAGGTAGCAATACCAAATCAAAATTAAACCACTGTAAAAAAATTGAAATTAATTCTTGTAATTTGTGGTGATATGGAAAAATTCATCTCAAATCATACAAAGTGTTTTTGAACGAGTCTTATAAGATGGGACAAAGGAGAAGTCATAGTGCTGAGAAGGCCAAAAGAATTTTACCAGCATTTCTGGAATCACTTTTGTGCTACAATTGCCATGGATTGTCAAAAGCTTCTTATCTGATTGCCTTATACCATTAATCTCAAAAGTCAGCTAATGAATTACATTGATTGTTTATTAATTATACCTTCACTTTTGTACTTCCAAAACACATTAATCTGTTTACTGATCTATGGTAAATCTTGACAAAGGGTCCTGTTTCACAATAGCTATAACTAAAGGCCTAGGCAAAGCCTAATCAAAGCTATTACTTCATATTGATCCACATAAGTCTCCTTGAACGTGATATACTTTGAGAAAGTTAACTTTGTTTTCTCATATTAGCAGGGCATAATATAAATACTACATTTGTAAAGTCACAGTAACACTACAGCAAAATTCCTCAAGAATACTTTGTTGATGTATGCAAATAAGGGGGGAGGAGTCAGGCAGCTCACATTCTTATACTTTATAATTGTATGTTTTGATTTACTACTAAGCCAGAAATCCTATATGCTCTAAACTATTTTCCGTTTGCAAAAATCACAGACATCATTATCTAAATTTAAGGATTTAGGGTTCCTTGCATTTTATGTGTTACTATTTCTTATAGTAATAGTGAATTGAAATCTTTGGAGAATTTCCTTGTACATTATTGTGTTAGTTGGAATTTTTTAGGATTCTCCAATGCATTCAATCCTGTTCGATTTTAGAGACTGCCTGAATAAATACCTGAAGTTTTCTTGACAAGTGGGTTTTTTTTTTTTTCAGAAGTGGTTTGTCATTGTCTTCTTCCATGCTTGAGAGAAAGTTACTGGCCCAAAGTCATCCAGCTTGTACCTAACGCAGGACTCCTGGTTTGCAACCTTATGTTTGGTCCATTACATCAAACTATCTGGGAGACTTAGTGGCATTTAAACACATTAAAAAATAGAAAAAGCAAGAATCCAACAAGATTCTCACAACCACATTATCACATTATCACATTAATTCTTTCACAAGGATATTGTGCATATGGACATATTATGCAGAAAAATGAAATAATACCATATAGTAAGAAAGTGTTCCATCTCCAACTTTTAAAAATAATTCTAATAATAATAAAGAGAATTGGAATATCCAGCTGTGTGTATAAAATGGATTTGAGTTGGAAGCAGAAAAAATTAACCATTTGTGGCAGAAGACTGAAAGTGCATATAAAAAAAAATCTCTGACAAAGACAGTTCCCAGATGTGAGAGGCAGAGATAAGTACTAACTTAACTAGAATCCAAGTTCCAGATCAAAGAAAGATAGCCTCTATTATTCTTTCAACAGCACTGCTTGGAAATAGAAAGGTAAACATTATTTTTCCTATTCCTTAAGCTTTCCCTTCAATAATAGGTCCAATCATATGATGAGTAATGTCACTTGTCTCCTGTGACTATTTTGAGATGAAGAACAGCTACTCCTGATATCAGTATGTAAATCAGGGCAAACACTACAAAGAAAAGGAATGGAGGCTAAAAGTCATATTTTCTTCTTTCTGTTTTATTGTCAGCATTCCAAGTAACAAACTCCAACCAAATAAACTCCAAGACAAACATTCTCACAAACTTCCATTTTATTAGAGTTGTCATTTTGGCACATCTGGGAAAACCCAAAACTGAGAGTTCTGGATTTTCCCTTTGTAATTGAAAATAAAAAACCCCACCTGTTGCACCCATCAGTCCATCACATGGTCCAATCCCTGGTCATCCCAACTGGAGACATTCCTCCAACCACTCCTTGCCAGATGCAGGATGACTTGTCCTTGACTCAGAAGAAGAATGTTGCTATGTCTAATTATCCACCTCACTATACTATATCCCCTCCCAAATTCCCAGGCACTAAAATGTGGCAGGGTGAAAGCTTCTAAGAAAAATATGACTTCCAAAACTGACATTTATACTTTTTTGGATTCTTAAGAAGAACAGAAGTGGCATTGTTTCACAGCATTTTGATCTGTGACACCAATTTACTGAATAGATAATAAAATCTTGCCAAGAAGTATGACAGAAAAATTCAATCATTCTTTCTGGCCTCACATAGCTCTATATCTGAGCATGCACATTAGGATATGTGACAAAAAAAAAAACCTGCTGGAAGTAAAGGAAAATACGATTAGATCCACCCTAGTTGATAACATAGTTAAAGTTCCTGGCATTTTTCGAAATATAGTATCATCACACTGCAGAAGTCTAATCTAGAAACTACCACATTATGCATAGCAACAACCAGCCTCTTTCAGTTAAGAGGTATCAAAACTGGTGTATTAATGTAAATAAATAGAAATTTCTCTCTGCCACCAGAGCCACTGAGCTATTTATGATAGGACTAGGTTTTTCTTAAAATGTTATCTCTTTTGTTCTTCTAGTAAATAATATTAAAAGAATAAATACTAGAATACTAGCAGAATTACTGTCCAAATTCTGCATGCTTACTTGAATTTATTATATTAATTATCTGCTACATTGATGTCCAATATATTTTGTAATCCTCAATTTAGTTCCTAGAAGCTTTGTGATCCTGTCTGTTTTTTAGTTGTGCTCAAACAGTACTATGTATTCCTACAATTTGTTACAGGATGCTTTGAGACCATAACGTTATCTTTTGTTATGCCTTTAGTTTTTCCATGGGTCACTTTACATAATAAAAAATAAAGAAACATCACATGATAGTAATAGTCATATTTTCTTTCTTCCATATTCACCTCTGTTCTTCATGACCTTCTGGTTTATCTTTGTTCAGAATATAAATTAAATTATTTAGCTAAGTAAGATAATTTCTTTAACTGAGAATGATAGTGGAATAGGATGGAAAACAGAAAGCTGATTCATAAAGAAAGAATATATAGACTCAGTGCATTCTTAGAATCATCAACACCTAGCAATAGTCCTAACATTTAAATATGATAATTTTTTACTATGCCAAGAATCTTCAGGGTAGATTCTAGTAGTAAAAATGATTCTTCCCCAAATATATATAACCTTGACGAAACTAAAAAGGAGATTTTATGTTGCAAAGTCTGAAAGCTTTTAATTTTTGTACTTTACTTTTTTCTTTTTTTCTTTTTTTAGTATCTATTTACTATTATTTGTGTGTGTGTTTGTCTGTTTATACTCTCAAGTTAGCCCAAACAATACAGTGCACTGTAACTTTTTTGAAGCAACTTAATTAAAACTATTTACCTTAAAGAATGAATAAATAATCCAGATCCCATCATTCCAAAGGAATTGAAATTTCCGCAATGTTTACTCCAGTTGCATTTGAAAGTTGTGGCTGTTGTGGTGTCCTCACAGTCACATGATTATGATTTCTGACACTCCCTGCTGGCTTCTTAGAAGTAGGCCAATGAAAAGGCCAGCAGGAAATTGGACTCCAACTCCCACTGCTTTTTTACCCATACGTGGTCATTTTCAGAGCAAAACAATAGTAATAACATTCACAGTCTGTGCTACCTTTATCTTAAAGGATGATCCACTGGGTCACAGATAGTTTATGGATGTTGTTTATGTTTTAAGCAGGGGTGGGCTCCAAAAATTTTAGCAATGGGTTCTTTGCCCAGTTGCTGGGTGGGCATGGCCATGGTGGGTGTGGCCTAGTCAGCATCCTGCACCATGGTGTGGGGGACATTTTCGACCTCCCTGGGCTTTGGAGGCTTTCCTTGAGCCTCTGGGACGGCGAAAGTGTCCTCCCCCGGGCTCCAGAGGCCTTCTGGTTTCTGGTCTTTTGGAACTTCCAGGAGGCCTGTTTTTCACCCTCCCTGAACATCCGCGAGGGCCTGTACTTATCTAGCATCCAAAATAGGCTGTGTAGGGACTC
>JANHGC010002770.1:71596-84370 GCA_027560395.1 Boaedon fuliginosus | reverse complement strand
CAATAGCACTCAGATGTTATATACTGCTTATCAGAGCTTTACAACACTACCCAAGCAGTTACAGAGTCAGCATATTGCCCCCAAACAATCTGGGTCCTCATTTTACCGACCTTTAAAAGGATGGAAGGCTGAGTCAACTTTGAGCCTGGTGAGATTCGATCTGACAACCTGATGAACAAGTCAGCAGAGATAGTCTGCAATGCTGCATTTAACCACTGTGCCACCGAGGCTCCTTCCTCCTGTAATTTTACTTCAAAGTCCTTCGGACGTGCTGAGCCAGTTATTTCCCAAATACATTGATAGTCCCGAGGTGCAGTTTTTCTCTTGCTAGAAGCCAAACTTCTCACAATATCGCCATCATTTGAGCCAGTGGTTTACTTCTAAAATCCTCCATTCACTCATTAGTTTTTGCCCTTTTGTCAGTATAGATAAGAAAACAATTTGGGCAGCCAGATCCTTTGCTTTTCTGCCTAGTTGTTCACAGACCTTGGAAATTGATTTTAGGCTCTTAAGTTTTATTATTTGACCCCACATTAAAGAGGAAAAAGGGCTAATAGATGGGCTTAAGTGTAATACCCAGCCACATCTTTAATCTTTGAACCTGTGAGCCAACTGACTTCCCTTAAGAAATTGGTCTACAGATTGATGACACTGTTCCTCTTGAGTAATGAATCACCAATACAGTCCCCCCCCCCATATGTCTGAGCTAATTCATTTCTTGACAGACTCTTCTCCTCATGTTTCCTTCCCAGTGAAGGATACAAAAGTGGCTCCTTCCAGCTTTGATTCCTGCAAGTAATAATTCCTGCTGTTTTGAAATCTCATCTCTCCTCATAGCGTTAAACATGCTGAGGCAAGTAGGAGGCCAGCTTTGCCTACTCCAAGACTGGCTTTGGTATATCAGCCAAGATCTTCATCACGCTCATTTTTCCTTCTCCAAGGCTTTTGTGTAGCCAGGCGAGTTCAGGACCCCCATTAGCAAACTCCTTTCCCTAATGGATCTTCCCCGCCGCCAGGCTGGCAGCGTCCCCACGGAGGCCGGAGCTAAAAGCAGCAGGGCCTAATGGCACGCGGGGTGTGTGTGCCCGCTAATGGATGTGGGAGCAGGACGGCGAGCGCCGTTTCCCTGCCTTCCCGCCCAGTCCGGGCTGCCTCCGCCTGGGCATAGCGGGGAAGATGCTGCTCTGGTTCCTGCTGCTGCCGGCCTTCCTCCGGCCAGGTGGTGCCGGCAACTTTCAGCCACGACTCGCCGCTTCTCGCCGGAGCTCGTCCAAGCTGAGCGACGTCGACTCGCGGCCTCTCCCGCTCGCGGCCGCCAACGCGCATCTCTGCGAGGGCTACTCGGGCGCGGACGGGCGCCTCCACGCCGCCTTCTTCTGCCCGCGTCTTTCCGACGCGCCGGCCGCGGCCTACTGCTGCCGGCCAGGCGGGAGCAGCGCCCTCAAGTCCTGCTGCCCGCGGCCCGACGCCGACCGTCCCCGGAGCGCCAACGCCTCCGCCGCGTTCCCGGCCGGGCTCCGGTGAGGATGGGTAGGCGGGCCGGGGAGGGGTCGTGGCGGGAGGCCTGCCCGCCAGGCTGACGCCCTCCTTTCCGTCGCAGGAGCCCGCTGCTGCCGCTGCTGACCGTGGGACTCTACGGCGGGCTCGTCCTGGCGCTAGCCACGGCCGACCTCCTGCACTTCCGCCGCCGGCGCGCCGCGGGAAGCAGCGCCGTCCCGTGCTCCGCGCAGGACCCGCCCGCGGAGGGGTTAGCCGTCGCGTCCGCGTGACGCCTATTCGACGCGCCATGGCGACCTCGGCAATGGCGGAGCTGCGCCGGGAGGGGAACGAGTATTTCCAGGCCGGCCGCTACGCGGAGGCGCTGGCCACGTACGCGCGCGCGCTGGACCTGCCCGAGGCCGGGCTTGAGGCCTCCCAGCGCGCCCTGCTGTACCGCAACCGCGCCGCCTGCCACCTGAAGCTGGTGAGCCGGGCCGCCGGGGCGCGCGGAGGGGTGGGGCGGAGCGGGGGGAGCATCTTTGTCGGTCTGCCGTCTGCCGCCTTCCCTTCGCAGGAGGACTACGCGCAAGCCGAAGTGGACGCCTCCCGAGGTGAGCGGCCCGCCTGCCCCCCCCCCGCTTCCCTGGCGGCCTCGGCCTCGCCCCCGAAACGCCTCCCCTTTGTTCTCGCGCAGCTCTGGAGCTGGACGGGCACGATGTGAAGAGCCTCTTCCGCCGTAGCCAAGCCCTCCGGGGTCTGGGCCGCCTCGACCGGGCCGCCTCGGACCTGCAGCGGTGCGTCCGCTTGGAGCCCAAGAACAAGGCCTTCCAGGAGGCACTGCGCGACCTTGGCAGCAGCGCCCAGGAGAAGGTAGGCCCCGGGCCCCCTCTGCTCCCGCTGTACCGAGAGGCTTCGGGGATGGGCCGGTGGGTCTGAATTGGCCGGTAGCAGCCCTCTGTCTTTTCCTCTCGGTCTTAGATGAAAACCATGACCTGCACTGACTCCAAAGTAGAAGCCATGTTTAAGCTGCTGCTGAGCAACGAGGAGAAGGATCAAGACAAGAAGCAAAAGGTATGGTTGAGAAACAGGGAGCTAGGATGCCCTTCGGGGATGGGCTGGGCAAAATATGCTGCATCTCATGAAGCCTGATGAACTTGTTATTCTGAAAGCAGAAGTTTGCAAGTGACAGGTAGGCTGGAAAGAGTGTAGAAGCAGTGCAAAATTTTAGATGTACCATGTTCTTGCTTGCAGCTTAGCAGATATTCCATCCCTCTAGTTCTTTCACTTGTATATTGTGTCACAAATGGAAATAATGTTAAATATAGGACCATGGTGGCAAACCTGTGGCACAAATGCCGGAAGTGGCATGCAGAACCATTCCTCCGGGCATGCAAGCTGTCACCCCACGAACATGCACACACGCCTCCTGCGATTTGTGGTTTGCGGTTTGAAAAAAGGCCCTCCTGCCTGCCCCGGCTGTATACTTGCTTTTCTTCCTGCTTCTAAAGCACAGTTGATTGGTGCAGCAGCGCCGATCAGCTGTTTTTTGGAAGAGGGAAGATTTTGCATGGAGGGGAAAATGTGTGTGCATGCATGGGGATCGTGTGTGCATGCGCAGGAGTGGGCATGCATGCATGCACATATGCACGCTTTCGGAACGTGGACCGGAAAAGGTTCGCCACCACTGATATAGGGAGTGGGGCAGTTAGTGGGGCATAAAGTTCAACCCCATCTTCCTTCACTCTCTCTCCCAAAGGGGGAGCAGCATTTCTTGATTTGAAGTAGTAGCAGACTTTAAATCTTGCTAATGGCTTCTCTGGCTTGGATTTATGGGTGTGCGTGAAGCCCAGTATAGGTGGAAGGCTTTAGGCTGGAAGGTCTGCTCCTGGCAATGAGCAAGAGGTGGGAGTATGATGAGCCAAAATTTCCCAATGCAAAATAAATCAGTATGAACAGCTCTTTCAGGTAGCTAAACATTTATTCTTTTTCCGACCAGGCAGCTCAGAACTTGATAGTTCTGGCTCGAGAGGAGCCTGGTGCCGAGAAAATTTTCCAAAATGATGGAGTGTGCTTACTGCTGCAGCTGTTGGATACAGGCCATTTGGATATGATGATAGCAGGCTTGCGGACTTTCACCGGCCTCTGCCGTGGCCATTGTTCTCGAGTAAGGGCTGCTGCAAGATGATGTGTTTTCAGAGCTGGGGCCTCACGTGGTTTGCCTCCTGGCTGTTTCAAGGACGGTACTTTGGTGTTAACAGCACTTCACTTTCTCTTGGAGTATCTAACCAAATAATTAGCATACTGGGTGGATTGGAGTGTCCTTCCTAAACCTACTGAAATACCTACTGCACACAGCCAGGAGCTAGTGAAAGCATCTCTGGTAACCAGACTCCTTTTTGCTTCTGGTTTTGTGACCCAGCAAAGGGACTTGGGAGAGAGCAAGACAATCACATTGTTCTGTAGCTCGGTTCTGAAAATAGTTTTGGATTTGTGTTGCTCATAGAATCTTGGTGATTCCTTGCCATATTGGAATGGACACCAGTGTGGTTGAACTCTGAACTTTTTGTATGGTGCAATGGGGATTAGATCTCACTGTGTTATTGAGAAATCAATCCCACCTCCTTAGCCTTACTGGCTTGGATCACAAAACTTTATGCTTCTCTAGGACCTTGAGAACTGCTACCTCCTCAAGAGCAATTCTAGTTAGACTTTTATATATTTATTTATTAGATTTATACCCCGCCTTCTTCCCCAATCAAAGGGAACTTGAGGCGGTTTGAATTTCAGAGTAGCTGGTTCTAGAGAAGATGATAGGTAAGATAGGTCTAGATCCTTCCCTTGTCTCAAAGCTGGTACTTTCTTACAGACGGTGGTGATTCTGAGTGACCTGGGGCCTCGACGCCTCTTTGCTGTGCTAGAGAGGGAGGATGAGCAGCTTTCATTGGCTGCGTACAACTTGTTGCAGGTCATGTTTGAGACCCTCAGGCAAGGGCTGCATAAAGAAGTGCTGCACAAAGACAATGTTTTGGCATCAGGTGAGTCTCCAGCTGCTTTTCTGAAGTTGTGGAGATGGCATCTCTAGCTGTACTGCTTAGTAGAAGGATGGCCAGAGACACATTATCATGATGCTTTCTTAAGCCTGGATGGATTACAGGGTGCTATAGATGATGACTCTCCTTTCAGGAAGGGCCAGAAATGTAAGTTGTATATTTCCTAGCTTTGCAACAAAATACAGCCTGTCCTGCTTTGTTCCAAATTATGCTCCATGTTGCTTTGGGGTGGGGGATGTTTCCTAATCATTACTGTGCTTTTAGACATCTCATATTCATGTTTTTATTCACATTCACCTTGGATAAAACATTTTAGACATTTGCAGGAGAAAAGTTATGCTAAGTCAGGTTATGCCTTTGCTCACTTGTGTGTTGTAAATCATGGTAGCTCACAAGTATCAGTGGAGATGTTGTTTATTCCTCTTGCTGTAGACTCATCCAGAGAGCTGAGGTTGCTCCTTAGATGGCTGTTAGAGGCTCTCACTCGAGCAGGCATCTCTTCCTATGGTCGCGACAGTATCCTCAATCTGCTGATCAGCGTAATAGCCCCAAAGTCACTGCAAGCCTCCAACAACTCTTTGACTCTTTGGGTCATTGATCATGGTGAGCACGACTCTCTGTGCAGTAACTTTTCTATTCTTGGTCCCTTCCCTGCTTTAGTAAAAAAAAATGGTTCCTTGCAGGTCTCAAAGAGATTCTGGAGGTTGGGGGCACAGTACCCCACAGTCCTGGAGGCCTGCGTGTGACAGAGAACACCCCCATGACTGTGGCCGTGCTGCTTAGTAAGCTTTATGGGGACTTGAAGTGTGATGGCGAGAGAGAGAATTTCCATCGTCTCTGTGAGGATTATGTCCGGTAGGTCTGTAAGTGTGTAAATGTGGCCCTTTGGAGAGAACTGCTATGTGACGGGGAGCTGTTGCTTCTTAGCAATGACTGCTAGGCTGGTTGTCAGACTTTTGGCTTTGCCGGCTTCTGTTGGTGAGCGTTTCATGGCAGACGCCTCCCAAACGAGAGAGGTATGAGCTACCATGTTTCCTCGAAAATAAGACTCAGTCTTCTATCTTTTTGGGCTCCAAAACAAGCATTAGGGTTTCGGCATTGGAAGCCATATTTTACTTGGAAGCTTTGAGGCTGCCATATTTAGTGCCTGGGAATTTGGGAGTGGGGATTTCATAGTGAAGTAGAAGATTAGACTCAACAACATTCTCAGCGAGTCAAGGACATGTTACCCTGCATCTTGAAAGGAGTGTCTGGAGGAATGTCTTCAGTTGGGACGATAATTTGATTGGGCCATGTGATGGACTGGTGGGTGCAGGGGATGGATCTTTGATTTTCTTTTGGGTGGGAGATAACCCAGAACTGTTCAGATTCAGGTTTTCCCAGATGTGCCAATATGACAGCTCAAATAAAATGGAACTTTGTGGAAATGCTTGTCTCGGAGTTTATTGGTTTGGAGTTAGTTAGTTGGAAGGCTTATTTTTGGGAACACACAATATCAGGATGATCAGACGGGCTGGGCGCCTCAACCTCCCGGCACACACACAAGAGGTGGCGAGTGCATGGGGTGGACTGTCCGGAAGCAGGTGCAGCCCACCGGCCCCTTGGTCGGCGCATTCTGGAACTGCACAGTCTGAGTTGATTACCTGTCCAAGCAGCAAAAGCATACTGCTTCTGCTGCTTGGACAGGTAATCTTGGATGCGATCCGGATGCACTATGTGGGCCGCAGGCAAGCCGAGAGATGCAAAGAGGAACCTCCCGCAGCTGGCCGGCTGCCCACTCTGTCCTGCCAATTTTGTGCTTTTCCGCAGCCCGCACAGCAGGTCTGGATCACCTGCCCCCCTCCCCCCCGTGCTTTGCACCCCTCCCAGCTGATGACCTTAACCCGGACTTATTTTTTGGATAATATTAGAAACAGGCTTTTAAAATGGCTTATTTTCTGGGTAGGTCTTATTTTTGAGGGAACATGGTACTTCAGTTGATTTCTTACTATAATATATATTCAGTATTTACTTAGTTCCATATTTAGTCTCTTTGCTGATAGTGGTTGCTTACTCTTCCTTTCCAGGGACTGGTTCCAGGACCATGGCATGCCTGGGAAACTCAGGGCCATCCAGACAGTGAGCTGTCTCCTGCAAGGCCCTTCAGAGGCCGGGAACCGAGTGCTGGAACTGAATGGTATCATGGAGAACATTCTGGCATTGTGTGCCTCATCCCAGGTGGCTCACCAGCTTGTGGCTGTGGAGGCCCTGATCCACGCAGCTGATAAGGCCAAGCATGCCTCTTTCATTACTGCGAATGGTGTGACACTGCTCAAGGAGATTTATAAGCACAGTGAGCGTGACAGCATTCGCATCCGGGCCCTGGTGGTGAGTAGAAGGAACTTGTTTTGGATCAGGTTGGGTAAGAGGGAGGGAGGGAGCTTGTTCAGATGCACTCCTTTCTCTCTCATTTGTTTGGACCAAGGCCTTTGGTAAGTGACACCTGCCTGGTGCAGGTTGTGTGATGGATTGTTGTCTGTGTTTTCAGGGCCTTTGTAAATTGGGCTCAGCAGGGGGCACGGACTTCAGCATGAAACAGTTTGCCGAAGGCTCCACCATGAAACTGGCCAAGCAGTGCTGCAAGTGAGTGTGGGCTTTCCTTGGCTGCAAGAGGTGCTCTGCCCTAAAGACTCCAGCACCTTCAGTTTCACCTGGTCTGGCACCTTTTGGGGGAGAAGGCATCAAGTATTACTTGCTGCCTTCACATTTGTAAACTTGGTGGACATCCAGGGGCGAGTGTGATCTGATTGCAGGTCGACATGTTTTATGCTGAATGGAAGCTAACAGCCTGAGCAGATGTAGTTGCAATATGGATTGGATCTGGTATTCTGTGGTTGCTGTCAACCTTGCATGTTTGAGCTCTTTTTCCTAATGGTTAGAGTGAAATTCTAATGCTTCCTGCTGAATGGCCAGGGCCTTAGTGGATATAATGTCACCTTGTCCCACATCTAGATGGTTGTGCAATGAGACCCTTGATGCTGGCACCCGCCACTGGGCAGCAGAAGGTTTGGCATTTCTTACCTTGGACGCAGATGTCAAGGAAGAACTTCTGGAGGACAAGGCAGCTCTACAGGCTCTGTTCCAGCTGGCACAGGTACAGCTTCTTTGGTAGTTGAACATGATAGAGAGGAAACTGTCCCATCAGTCATATTCTAATATGGGTGGTCCTTCCTAAACAACTACTCATTCAGCAACTGTTCAAGTTTGTGTTGGGATTGAATGAATGCTACTTATGTGGTCCTTGAAGTTGAGACATCGTAGCATCCCGTGGTCACATGGTTGCTATTTGTGACCTTCTTTGCTGGCAGAAGCCAGCAAGCAAGGTCAGTGGGGTTCCCACCCCTTGGGGTGAAGAGTTGCAGTAGTCTTCGATGGCAAGTGCATCTTTTCTGATTAACAACTTTTAGGAAGGCATAAGTTTTTATTAGCTTACTTCATCAGATGCACAGAGTAGCTGCACAGATGTAGGAGTTAAATTGGGGTGAGGTCGGAAGAAATGGCAGAGGAAGATGGTTGGTCTGACTGATGGAAGTGACGTGAGACAGAGTAGCTCATCAGTTGTTTAAAACCCATTGTATTGGTTGAAACCGTTGGAGATTGTCGGAAGCCTTTTGTTGTCTGCGGGTGCAGCTCTTCCTCACTTGCCGATCCTGTGAAAGTCCCACTTTTCCAAAAGAGTCCCTTGCAAGTCTGCTATGGAGGCTCCTTGGAAGTTGCTCCAATATTACTTAGATCCGTGGTGGTGAACCTATGGCATGCGTGCCGGAAGTGACATGCAGAGTCATTCCTCTCGGCACACGAGCTGTCATCCCATGCACATGCGCACACGCCTCCTGCGATTCGTGGCTTGAAAATAAGTCCGCCCACCCGCCCTGGCTCTATTACTTGCTTTTCTTCCCTCTTCCTAAGCACAGCTGATTGGCAGGGAAGCCCCTATCAGCTTTTTTCAGAAGAGGGAAGATTGTGTGCAGAGGGGGAAGCGTGTGCACAGGTGCAGGGGGTGCATGTGCATGTGTGTGGGGACTGCATGTGTGTGCATGTACCGCATGCATGGAGGAAGGATGGGCGCACATGCGCTTTTGGTATGCGGACCTGAAAAGGTTTGCCACCATTAACTTAGACCTTGCTTGAGTTCTGAAGTCAAACATGTCCCTTAATTCTTTTGTGCAAACTTGTCTTCTTGGTTGCATGAAGAACCCAGAGGGGCATTGCTAGCAGATGATATCACAATGGAGGAAAAACATGTGAAGGTGCCTCTGATCCTGTGTGTTCTTGTTGAGCCTTGATGAGGGTCTCGGTGTAGATGGAGGCATCTGGGTTTGTTGCAGCGTCTACTTCCCATGTTGGCCTCTTTTTCCTGTTGTTTCTTGCTTCTTGTGAGAATGTGCTTCAGGTTGGGGGGGAGTCTGCTCAAGTCTGGGTTTGAAAAATGCCATGTCACTATCCAGTATGGCTGTATTGCATGTTTGTCTGTGATAAAATCAGTAACGTTTTGAAAAAAAAATGGTTGTGCAGCCCACTGCCTGGCGGCTCAGGGCAAGGCAGATTCTGCTTGAATGATGGAAGATAAGTCCTAATGACAAGTCTCCCCAAGAGGGGTGGCCTGGCTGTGTCCAGTGGAAGAAGGTAGCCGTCTCTGGGGATGCTCAGTTTTGATTCTTGGAACACTCTGGCTTAAGTGGCTTTTTTATCCAACTCCAGAATTCCAGGTTAAGTTCCAAATGCTGAATTCAAAGGGCTGCCAAATAAACTTCCCCTCTCCCTGCTCCTTGCTTTCATCCTAGTCAGAGAATCGGAGCTGCTTGTTTGCAGTGGCCTCTACACTGGTCAACTGTACCAGCAGCTATGACTTTGAAGAACCTGACCCACAGATGGTGGAGCTTGCTAAATATGCCAAGCAGCACATCCCTGAGAAGCACCCCAAGGTGAGACGGACAACTGCCCAGGGGGAAGAGTGGAGGCAAAAGCCCTGCGGGAGAGAAGGGGCTGCACATTTTAGGGGATTGGGCAAAGGTGCAGTGGAGGCGCCTGTAAAGGGCTGTCCCTGCTGGTGCCTTCACTCATCTCGTCTTCTAGGATAAGCCAGAGTTCGTCCACAGGCGTGTGCAGAAGCTCTTGGCTGCTGGTGTGGTTTCGGCTCTTGTTTGCATGATCAAGAATGAGAGTCCTTCTTTAAGCCCTGCCTGCCGGGAGCTGATTTCCAGGTGAGGCTCTGACACTTAGATCTGACCCGCAGGGAAACAGTGAAGGACTGGCCCGCGGTGCCTCTGCCAGCGAAAACAGCTCAGGAGGGCCACGGGCGGCACTCAGAGCCTGTTTTTGCTGGCAGAGCATTCGGGCCGCCACAGGCACCCCGACCTGAGTGACGAGCTCGCCAGCCCCCCCCCCAAGTCAGACACAACCCTGATGCAGCCCTCAATGAAATAGAGTTTGACACCCTTACTCTAAGACCTACACTTGGACAAGGGAAGGGAAAGGGCTGCAAGAGACTCTTGAGAACTGGCACTCCATGAGCTCCATGCATTTCCATAATCCTTCCAGGAAAAGGGTCTGAGGCATCTTTTTCTCTATAGGACTTATTGGCGCAAACGAGAGAGGAAAACATTAGTTGATGGTCTTGTTTGGGGGGGGGGGCTGTGGGGGCCCAACAGAGACTCTAGGGATGCTTTCTGCAGCTGCTGTTTTTCTGCCCCTCCAAGCTCCTCAGTTAAAACTAGAGTCCCAAAAGTTGAAAAAGTGCCATTTAGGCCTGCAATCCAGTCCCCTGCTTGGTGCAGGAATCTAGCTGAAAGCATGCCAGAGGCCATGTAACCTCCGCCTGAAATTGCTCTCGGATGCAGCAGGATTTCTGGATCCTGTGTGTCTTAGCCCAGTGATTTGGACTGTGACTTTAACAGGACAGGGTGGAGATAAGGACTCTGATTTGCTTGTCATCTCTGTACCACCACATGGCTGGTGGGAGGGGCTATGTGCTTGAACCTGTCTCTGACCACCGCCCCCGGTCCTGCTATGCTACAGGGTTTTCCTGGCCGTAGTGGATAACCCAGAGAATCGTGGGGCTGTGGTAGCTGCCGGAGGAGGGAAGGTCAGTATCACCCCTTCCTCCTCTTGCTCTTCCCAGCAGGGCTCTTGGGGCTGACCAGTCTCTTTCCCCCTTCACTGTCACCCAACAGGCACTCATCCCTCTGGCTCTGGAGGGGACTGACCTGGGGCAGAGCAAGGCTGCCCAGGCACTGGCCAAGATCGCCATCACGACGGCTCCGGAGATGGCCTTTCCTGGAGAACGGGTCTTTGTGTGGGAGCACTGATGGGAATGGGAGGTGGCTCTCCCTGGGTCCTCCTCTTCCATGAGGAGGGTAGGGCTACTCATAGCTGAGCTGGGTGCTTTTCTTCCACAGGTCTATGAGGTGGTCAGACCCCTGGTGAGTCTCCTGCATTTGACTTGTTCCGGCCTGCAGAATTTTGAGGGGCTGATGGCGCTCACCAACCTGGCTGGGACCAGTGAGAGGCTCAGGTGATGCCTGTTTTGGCTTTGGGAACACAGGGTCCTTTGGGGTCTCAGCATGGCTTCTGTGGCTACTTCTCCCCATGTCTCCTGCAGGCAGAAGATTATGAAGGAAAAGGCCGTGCCCATAATTGAAGGCTACATGTTTGAGGAGCACGAGATGATTCGTCTGGCAGCCACAGAGTGCATGTGCAACCTGGCCTTGAGCCCCCAGGTGGGCAGCTGAGAGCAGGCTGGGGAGTGGTGGGCACTACCCCCCAAGCCTGACACTGCTCATCTTTCATACAGGTGGCAGAACTGTTTCTGGCCGATGGCAGTGATCGGCTCAAACTGCTGGTTTTGTACAGTGGGGAGGAAGATGAGAGGCTTCGTCGGGCAGCTTCTGGGACGCTGGCAGTCTTGACCTCGCTGCTGCCACAGATCTGTGTCAAGATTTCCCAAGTGGTAAGTTTGTGTGAGCCAGCTCCCCCCCACTTTGTGCACACACAGAACCAATTCTGAGGGGTGCACCTTGCTCTGTAAACCTGGAAAGGCAAGAGGCAGGATCCTTCTGCCACAGGCCTGCTTTTCCAGGGGCACTGCCAGCTCTGGAAGCAGGACTGTTGCCTGGTGAGGCATCCAGTGGGTTGCAAGGGCAGGGCTGGGCATGCCTGTCACCTGCCTCTTGTTGCTTCTCCAAGACAACAGACTGGCTGGAAATCCTGCAGTCTCTGCTGTTCAGCTCCTGCACAGAGCTTCAGCACCGCGGTGTGGTAGTGGTGAGAAACATGATGGCAGCAGACCGGGAGGTGGCCACAAAGCTGATGGAGAGCGAGATGCTGGAGATCTTGTCTGTGGCAACCAGGGCAGAGGACAAGCCCCAGGTGGCTCAGTTGGCCAAGGAGTGCCTGACTCATGCCATCTCCTATGGCTTGATTAAGCCCAATGCTGCTGCTGGGGAGTGAGAGCCCTCGTCCCACTCCCCCCCCCCCACCTCTGCTTCACCTGCCACATGCACCAGGCTGGGCCTGGTGGGGCGCTACTGGTTGCTGGGACCTGGCAAAGTGGGAGTTCTTGGGGGCTCCTGGGGCATGTGTTCTTTTCTTGCACTTTTGGCATTTTGTACACTCCGGCAGACAACTCTGCAGGATTTGGGGAATAACAACACACTGTATAAATAAAAACATAAATTTCCTGCACCTGGTATATTCAATGTTTGAAATCGTAGCATTTGCAACAAACCATGCCTGGCTGGCAGGGCCAGAAGGTCCCTGGCCCTCGATTGACTGGTTCTGGGGCTGCCCAACTTTCTCTGTGCAGCGACTGTCACCTGCCCACTGGGCTGCTGGGCTCTGCCCCGCAGGGGGATTGGCAATCCAGCCTGCCTGGCTCAGCCAGGGCCATCCCTGGGTGGCTCCTTGCAGTGAAGTGCCTGCTATCCAGGCTGAGCGGGGAGAGTGGCTGATTCCGCTTCAGATTTCTGGTGGCTGGCAGCATGGAGGGTAGGGCTGAGCAGCTGTCCATGGAGCATCACAGGCTGGTGCACTGTGTGATACTGAGCTGGAACTTTGTGATGGGTGTGGCTGTAGGGCACCATGTTGGCACAGCTGCAAGACTGCCTGGATGTGCTCCCTCCAAGACACACACGCTGCTGCAGGAGGCCAAGCGGTGGCGGCTGGGATGGGAGTGGCTGTGACCTCGCCCCCCTCCAAATGACCTGTC
>JANHGC010002770.1:47975-59622 GCA_027560395.1 Boaedon fuliginosus | reverse complement strand
CGCGGCTGCATTTTGCACCAGTTGAAGTCTCCGAGTGCTCTTCATGGGCAGCCCCATGTAGAGCGCATTACAATAGTGCAATCGTGAGGTGACGAGGGCATGAGTGACCCTGAGCAGAGCCTCCTGGTCCAGGAAGGGGAGCAACTGGCACAGCAGGCAAACCTGCGCATAGGCACCCTTAAGTCACAGCTAAAAGATGGTGGTCTAATTGAAGCTGTGGATCTAAGAGTACCCCCAAGTTGCGCACCCGTTCTGCAGGGAGTGATTTATCTCCTCCCAGCATTAAAATGTCTGTAACCTATGTGTGTAACTGGACACTGAGGGGAAACCGGTTACAAAAAGCTTACTTTTTCCTCTTGATTTGCTCAAGCTTACTTCAAAACGGTGAGAAGCAGGGCCCTGACTTCAAGCTAACCTACATCACTACCTAGTTTATGTGCAGGGGCTCGGAATGTTACACCATGTGGGTCTACCACCCATTGTCCCAGTTTGTGTGCATCTCATACCTCTTTCTCTGCCAAGGAAGCGGAGAGCAGCAACTTCAGAGAAGGTGCAGCCTCCTAAGAAGACTGCCAGGATGACTTGCTGGGAGGCTGGAGATCGAGGCTCTTCTGCAGCTGCAAGGAGAATGTACCTAAATCCATGCCTCAAGATCAGTTGGAAGATCTGATTGATCAATATGTGGTTTCTCTTCCATGGCCTCCTCAGGTTTTGATCTGCTCAGAGCAGAGTCCTAACAATGATTCCTTCATATCAGCATCTCCACGAGGCAGAATGGGAATCGGGAGGGTCACAAGGATCCTGGCAGCTCTCCTGACTTCCCCAATTCTCTTGCTGATACTGTCTTTTAGACAGTTTAGCAAGATTGAGTCACCACCACAACTCTTGGGAGAAACATACCAGTACTTTTACTGATAATAAAATTGGCACCATGCCCACCCTGAAGGGAACAGGCAGCATGCCCCTTTCTGTCCAGAAGGGTGAAGTTGCTGGATGGAGACTCAGCTGTGGGAGCAGGACCCCTGTCCATGCAAACATCTTTAAGCTGGAGGAACAGCAGACCCAGCCAGCCACTTGCCTGTGACAAATTCATGGCCCCCGAGGAGCCTTGCCACTTCTTCTAGGCCCAGCCAACCCCTCCGCTCCAGCACCTGAGATAGAACACAGTCAAGTGAGACCTGCTGAGGGGAAAAGGAGGCCTCCCCAAATACCCCATTAATCCCATCAGTCCAAAGGCTCTTAGCACCTGTTCCATTATCTTGCAACTGAGGGGCACATAGGCACCACTGAACACGTAGGCCATGTCCCGGGGCACTTTCAGGTCGTATTCTCCATTCCCACGTGGGATCTGCAAGGGAACAGGTGGTCACAACTGGAGGCCTCTTTCCTCCCTGCCTTAACTGAATCATGAACTCACCAGACCCAGCTTCTTGCTTATAGCTCGGAAATTGTTTTTCCTGGCCAGTGAACTGAAGGCATCCGAGAGCTTCTCTGGGAGGGAGAGAGGGGGAGGAAGGGGAAACGATCCTTGAGGACTGAAGATACCATCTCTTTGCCCCTTCCCAGAAGGAGCCAGGGTGCAATGGAATCCCAAGGTCCCTTACCTGCTGCTTTATCCGTCACCAGCTTGCTGACTTTGTTCTCCATAGCCGCCAGAGTCTCACCGGACACTTGCTCTGTCAAGAGCCCCAAGTTCTTCAGGTTGTGGAAGGTCAGCAGGTGCTCTGGTCCATAACTCTGCCAATGGGCAGGGATAGGCATCACAGCAGAATAAGAGACAGGTGTAGAACACAGCGTAAGTAAGCGAAAGCTTTGGGGAGGGGGGCAGAGGTACACCCCCAGAAAACTGACTCGGGACCTCTCTGCCACCCAGGGGGAGGGCCACACGTCCAGCCTCACCTGCAGGTACTGGGTTTTCAGGGAGCGATAGTCCTTGGGAGAAAGTCCTGGGGAAGCAGGCAGAAGATGTGGTGTCAAGGCACACAGCAGGGCCTGCCTGACCCCTCCCTCCCTCCCTCCCCAGAACCCACCATTCTCTGTGATCGACAACAGGCACAATATCCTTAGACTCTCAATCGGGGTGACCTGTTTCCATAAGAGGGCAGGAGAAACCAATCAATGGACCTCCTTTCCCAGGCCTTAGCTTGGGCCACTTCCTCATTCCCCAGTGATCCCACCTCCTCTCACCTGCCGGTCAATGTGCTCTTCGATGAAGCTGATGCTCTCCCGGATATCAAATCCTTCCAGAAGGGCTGCCGAGAAAACAGTGATGAGAGCAAAGCCAGGCCCAGCCTCTCACCTTTCTTGCTTCCCAAAGACCCCTCTGCCTCCTACCACCTCCCCTCCTCTCAAGGCCCCTCCAGCTACCAGAAAGAAAGCATCCAACGCCCACAAACCCAACCCTCAAGCTGTGAAACTTCCAGAATCAGGCCAGTGCCCAAGGCTGGCAGGAGGGGGACTTTCCCCACTTCCATATGGAGACTCCCAAGATCAATACACACTGATTCCAACCTTGCTTTGGGATAGAGTTATGCGAAGTGCGCTGAGCCAAGGAAATGTCAAGGCATTTTAAAAAGTCTTTAACTAAAGCCTCGATACCAAAGCTGTTCAATACAGCTCTTCATGCGTTCCTCTCCTTGCAAACATGCTTACCCCACTTCATACCCTGTCTTCTCTCTTCCTTCATGCACTTCTTTTGCACCTGGATCTGAAATCATCTCTGCAAGAGCCGACCACCTCTTTGCTACCCACCCACTCAAGTTCCTTTGATGTTTTTCCTGATACTCTCAGCAACATGGAAGTTGGAATCAATGTCCTTTTCTGCCCTTCCAGCTGCTTATTCCATACAATGGACCACATCTAATCCACTTCCCTTGTGCAGCATTTGCAGGTGTTAAGGTTTCTGCATCCTTTCCCCCTCATTTGCAAACATTCCTCCAAAGTGCAAAGGTTCACCTCCTTGAGCTGGTCTTTACCATATATGTGTCTTGCAACTACTCATTCTATTTTCCCTTTCAAACACAACTACCTTGATCTCTGGTACATTTTCATTTCCATGCTTGTTAGATCACTATAGATGAACCCATTTTTCAGTCAGCAACAAAGAACTTATTCTATGCAAAAGGGGAAGTGAGGCGGGGTACAAATCTAATAAATAAATAAATAAAATGTCCACAACCAGCAAACCTCTGCTGTTGCGAAGAGACTTTTTTATACATTTATCCACAAATACCTTAAAAGACTCTTCTTGTTTCCTGCCCACTTGCTAACCTTCCCACTTATTCTTATGATTCTCAGGAGATAATTTCCATCATCTGATACCTTCCCACATTCAGTAACCAACTCCAGTCCCATAATTGAATTCAGCCAGTTCGCTTGTAAATCCCTTCTTACCATGTTCCGTCTTCAACAGTTCCTGGAAATCTTGTCTAGTTTTTTTCTTCATGATGGACTCACAGGCCCCAATATCTACACATATGAGGAAGGTGAAACCAGGAGGGGAAAATATTTTCTGGAACACATCTAAAGCTACCAGTGAATCCTCCAGCACTGGGTCTTAACAACTAAAGACAGCTTGAAGTCCTCCTGCTGGGGCCAGGCCAGAGACGGCCATGCAAGAAGAGTCCAGGGAGGTTTTGTTGCTATGATTCCTCTGCCTGGGACACCCCGACTGAGAAGACTTACGGAGACTCAGCAAGCGATGTTCTTGTTTCAGACCCTTCAGTTCTTGGGAGACGAAGTTCTTCATCTGCTTAATATCCATTCCCCGTCGTCGCTGGAAGAGAGACATTTCCTACAGGCTGGGCCGGCCACAAATCCACCCCTTGTGGCCATTATTGCCCCATTCTAGCCTACGCACATCATACTGGGCCTGCAGGTTCCGTGCTTTCTGACTCAGGAGACCGAAGACGTTGGAGAAGTGCTCATTGCGGATTTCGCTGAACACCTGTAGAGAGATGCAGGCCAGACCACAGTAACCCAGAGAAGCCCCTTGCAACTCTCCCAACCATCAGGCTTCTGCTCTCATAAACTCCTGAATTGCTTCTGTCCCAGAGCAGAGAAAGTTTACCTTGTCCTGGGAATTCAGCAGAACTTTAATGCTTCGGTCAGAGGAAGTAACATCTGGCCCAAAATCCACACTTCCTGCAGAAAGTGGGTTGCTCAAGTCACTTGCCCCATGGCACTCAGCTTACCAGGGTTCTCTCATTATTTGCCCAGTAATTATTCTGGATGATGGCAACCTCTGGACACCTCCAATCCAGCCTTCAGAAACTGGAAGGTCAGATGCCAATGCCAGAGACTCAAGGCTGGGGAGGAACTCACCACATTTTATGCGGAAGGTATCATCCACCAGGCCTTCGTAGACCACCTGAGAGCAAAGGGCTGTAACGTAATCCACATCTAAAAAGAGATAAACATGAGGCTTCTCTTGTAAGAAGACTCCCAGGCCCAGCTCAGAAGCCAAAAGCAGCATCTGCAGGCAGAGTAGAAGAACAGTGATCTGAAACTGGAGAACAGCTTCCACTTGGTGCAGATACAGGGAATTCCCAGGGTCTAGCAGACCATTTTGCCACTTCTATCTACCAATTTCAAGCTCATTGATAAACTGTTTGCTCAAACTAAGGCACAGCAGCTGCTTCTCTCTGAAAAATTCCTGTGGCATTGGAATCCTTATTTTTGGCAATTGCTTGGGTCTCTGGCAGCTTCCAGGACATGTGAAGCCAAGACCTAAAATCTGTGGGAATCACTTTCTCTCTTACTTCCAAACCGCCCTCCCCCCCAAAAAAACCTCGGGGAAAGCTGCCACACAGCACCTGCACCCAAAGAAGGCTAAGCAGGAGCTCCTACTGGAACCAAGGAAAGTTTCTAGGCGGGATACCACCTCTCTTCCCTTTCCCCCAGACCCACCTCTGTCTATAAGGAAGACGTGGCCAATCTCTGGCTTCCGATCCATGTTATCAACCTCGCTCTCGTCTGCTATGTCACGCCAAAGCTCATGGACCATCTAGGAAAAATGAACCCATTGCACTTTACAGGACCCCTCAGGTCCTTGCAAGATCCTTTCCTAATAACAGGTGTCTGCTTCATCATGACAAGAGAGAGCTAACATCTTACCAACACAGAGCAAAGCTTTCAGGAAGATTTTGGGTAGCTTGGAAGGAAGAGAGCCTTTTACATAAGCAGGGCTGTTCTGGGGCCACCTCTCTGCTATGGCTCAGCCAACAACAGCCTCCATAGAGCCATTTCTTTCTCTGGGACACATGCTCTCTAAGAAAATCTACCCGCCTGGGCTGACCTGGCCACACCTTGGCACACCGCCCAATTCCATAAGTCTCAGTGAATGGGCCGAAGAGAGAGTTCATCAGCTGTAAAGCCTGGGCCACTGTGTTGGTCCACCGCTGGTCCGCTTCCTGCAAGAGTAAACGGAATGTTTGAACCTTGGAATCAGGAGGGAATAGTTGACTTTTGAAAACCCAGAAATCTCTTCCGCATCAACACAAATGCAAACAGAATTTGCACACTCAATTAGCACTCAAAACAGAAATCAAATTAACATTTATCAGTTAAGCATCATGACCTGCAGTATGAGCCAACCACTGTATCGCTGTTATATGCAAATACTGTAATGTTAAGTTACTAATTGGTAGATAATTAAATGTGGCTTTCATTACAAAGATTTCTTTACACAAATATGTAATGCTGATAGTATTTTTATCACCTTCAGATCCTAAAGGTGGTATGTACATACAAAGGTTGTATGTCCTAAAGGTTGTATGCAAGAGCCATGGTGGCGCAGTGGTTAGAATGCAATACTGCAGGCTCTCACCACCTCAAGGTTGACTCAGCCTTCCATCCTTCTGAGGTGGGTAAAATGAGGACCCAGACTGTCGGGGGCAAGATGCTGACACTGTAAACCTCTTAGAGAGGACTGTAAAAGCGCTGTGAAGCAGTATATGCTAAATGCTATTGCTATTTGTGTGCATGTACACACATGCAGTACATATATGCCTTTGCATCAGTACTGACTGCTTGCAACTCCTGGGACAAGTCTTTGTAATTTTCTTCTAGGGTTTGGAAAGTGATTTGCCCTTGCTTCCTTCTTCCTGGACTGAGAGAGCAACTGGCCCGCTTGCTTTGCACGTAAGATGGAATTAGAACTCAAGCCTGCCAGTTTCTAGCCTGGTGCTTTAATCACTACACCAAACTCCCTCTCTCAAGGATTTACAAGGCAGGACCAAGATGCAACCTCCAAGACTGGTGAGACAGCAGGCAACCACCAAGACACGCGTCACAGCCAGCATAAATGATCTTACCGAATATAATACTAACCAGAAAATAATCTCGGAAGAACTCGGGCAGCTCCATGCTGATGATGTCATTATCCAGAGGGAGCAGGGAGAAGGACCACTCATCCCAGGTCACATCTAGAGGGTCAGAGATATTGTTTGGATCCCTATTATCTGCCTTTCACAATCTGAGTGAATAGCCAGAGGTTTGAGTCTAGAGGAAGGGAGACCAGCAGAATCATCACCTCCCATCTATTTCCAAGCCCCATACTTTTGGGTTGTACAGAGACATCCAGCTGTGCTGCACTGCGCTCAGTTCTCAAGACTTACCACCATAGATCCCTTCCTCCTCCAGCACCAACTCACATGTGTAGAACTGCAGGAGAAGACAGCCAACTTCAGGTAACCATGAAAGTGCCATACTTGGAAGCCTCAAGGACCTTAAGGGCTTTGTAATCTTTCCTGACCAAAGACCATCTATGGCACAAACCTACTTTTCCAGTTGAGGCTCAATAATCCAGGCAAAGATAAAATATAAAAAAGGTAGTGTGTGGTGTCTTCAAGATTGTCAGAGCTTTTCTGACTAGTACTGCACAAGGCTTTCACCTGAAGATTGTTCCTGGAATCTCATGTTTTTTTGAATTTAGGGCTTTAATCGTGGGAGTTTTAAGGCAGAGGTGGGGAACTCTGGCCCCTTTATGACCTGTGGACTTAAAACTCCCAGAATTCCTGAGCCAGCATGAGAGTTGAAGTTCACAAGTCATAAAAGGACCAGAGTTCCCCACCCCTTTTTTAAGGAAACATAGAAAGGGAAAGCTATCACACCTTTCCTGGGCATCACAACCGCCTCTGAAACACACACGTGCATGCAACCTCAAAGAAGCCACTCTACCAATGTCATTGGAATCCCAAGCTGAACTGACAAACTGAACTGGGGTGTTGGGGGTGGGGAGTGGGAGGATAAACCAGCACAGGTTGAAACATCTCTTTCCAACCTTTTTCCAAGTGGGATAGTGCAATGCTTCTATGTTATTCCCCATCCCTTATAGGTTTCTCCAAATGTTCATGGTCAAATTCGAAGTACCCACTCGATGGGCCAGACGTTTTGAGGACAGGAAACTGAAACTCACTTCTGCCCTCTCCCCTTAGGTAATCTGCCCTGGAATGGGAAATGGGGATTCTGCTAGGAGTCTGGTGTACTTAAATGTGAGCTGACGTGCTGACCAATACCTCTACAAAGCTCAAGTCCATGGTGACCCCACCCCCCACAGCCGGGAAGCCTTTCACTGGTAGACCCAACACTCCCGGCTGTCTGCCCCACCCCCACCAGCGAGCTCACCTTCTGTGGGCTGAAGATGATCTTGTACTTGCGCGCCCGACCCGCCACTTTGTCAGCATTGATCAATTCTGCAAGGAGCACCTAGTCAGCCGTGCCTCCATGGGACCCCTCCACCCACACAAGGTGCTCCCTGCCACTCACCTGCCACCAGCCGGATACTCGTGAGTCGTGGACGGAGCAGGAAGCATAACCTGGAGAGAAGGGCAGGGTGCGGTCAGGAGGGCTTGGGTGCAGTGCCCTTGGCTCCCCCCCAGCCCACTCACTGGTCACTGGAGCTGCGCGCTGGTTTCTTCTCCAGCTTGTAGAGCTTGTGCACGTCGTGCTGCTGCGCAGAGAGACATACACGGTCGGATGCAGGAGGGAACAAAGGAGGTGCCCCCCGTGGATCAGAATGGGACGTTTAGGCACAGACCCTTGGCCACAGCTCCTTTACCCCCAGCCACCCACCTCAGCCCATTTACAGCCAGCTTTCCTCCTCTGCTGGCCCTCCCACAGCCATTCTCCACAGGTCCCTGGTGGAAGGCCAATGGGTCTCTGGCCTTCCACCCTGACCCTCTGTCCCTGCCCATTCACCCAGATACCCTTTCACACCAGCCTTTAACTGCACCGGACAAATAACCCCCAGCCAACCAGGTGGCAGGCAGATGCAATGGGGGCAATATACAATTGGTGATGGGTGATTGCAGGGGCTGTGTGCGGGGGAAGCATGTGATGCAATATTTTTTTTGTGTGGCAGTGGGAGTACCAGCTGTGAGAGCTATTGTGGGAGGACAGGCAAGGGAGGAAGGGAGGGGTGCCTCTAGGGAGCTTCTCAAAGACACCTTGGCTTGCAACTTAGTCAACTCCAATGAAAGGAGGGAGGAGGAGGAGCAAGGCTGGTGCGACTTCTGGTGTTACAGGGTGGGGTGTGGCAGGTGGAGATGGCGCATGGTGGGGGTAGCCACTGAAGTGCCGGTTAGGTGTCACGCCAAAGAGGCAATGGCAGCTCTCCCGGAGGCGATATCTCAGTTTTTGTAATTTCAGGTTCAATGTGTGAAAGAAACATTCCTTCCCTTTTACAAAAGAAAGCATTTAGGTACGAACAAGTATCCCAATCAATTAACCATAAATCACTTTTTTGCAAAATGTTCCTCATTAATAGCTAGCCTGACAAATGATAAAAACCAAGTCACTATTTTGCCTCCTCTCCCCCAGGCAGCACCAGAAGCCGTACTGGCTTGCTCCTGCTCCCTCCTTTCGTTGGAGCTGACTTGAGTTGTGAGCTAAGCTGTCGTTGCTAAGCTCCCTAGAGGCGCCCCTCCCTCCCTGGTCCCTCCTAATACACACTCCCCTGTGTCCTCCCCCAATAGCTCTGCCCCTCCCCCTCCCTCTTGTCCTTGTGACAGATCGGGATGCTTTTGCACTAAAAATATTATTTTTTGTATCACATGCTGCCCCCCCCCCCGATTTGAAAAGAGCCTGGGGCGCAGTGGTTAAATGCAGTACTGCAGTCTCTGCTGACTTGTTCAGCAGGTTGTTAGGCTCAAGCCTTCCATCCTTTCTAAGGCCGCCTCGAGTTCCCCTTTGGGGTGAAGAGAGGCGGGGTATAAATCTAATAAAAAATAAATAAATAAAATTAATAAAATGAGGACCCAGATTGTTGGGGGCAATATGCTGACTCTGTAACTGCTTGGGGAGTGTTGTAAAACTCTGATAAGCAGTATTAAAATCTGAGTGCTATTGCTATCCATGTTGTAAGCCACCCAGAGTCCTTTGGGAATTGGGCGGCATAAAAATGTGACAGACAGACAGACAGACAGACAGACAGACAGCTAAAAGAAATGCAACTGGCATTAAGATTTTATTATCTAGCATATCAAAGCACTCAATTAATTGCTGCTACTTCTAGCCAGGCTGAGAAATTTAAAAAATTTCATTAATATCACTAGAGAACAAAAACTTCAGTATCTTGAGACAGTGCTCTATGACACTTCCCAAAGTTGCGTTCCTTGTGCCTCAAATATAATCAATTTCAAACATGTTTCCTGGTTCGGTTTTCTGATGTAGTCTTCAAATACAGAAAAGAGACAAAAAACATCCTATCCAGCTCTGCAAAATCATTTTCTTTGCAAATTGCCAAGAGGTACCCATTGGAATGCAGCATTTGGATAACTTCAATGCCAGCCAAATGAGAACTCCTAAGATAAAGCATCCTTCCTCCTATACCACCAAATAGTCTGAAGCTCATAGAAAGGAAGAAATGTTCAATGATCAGTCCTCATCAGACAACATTCTTCAATCCTATTTTTTTAAAAAAAAACCTCTTTCCATATAATCAGCACTTTTCCATAGCCTTTGAAACCTAAAATGAGTTATCTGGCAAGAGGTTGTTGGCCTCTTCAGAATTTTACTTACTATCAGATTTGAACTATGGAAGCCAAGACCCTTTCTGCTCTTTTATTAGACAAGAGCAGAAAGGCACTCAGTGTGTTTTTCTTATTTGAGCAAATATAAGGTAGGATAAATGGTTCTCTTGATCACACTATTATGCTACAGTTATGAAGCACCAGAGTTGCATGACATTTAAGCATAGTCTGATTTCATAATTTTGTACTGAGAGAATTAGGATAAACATTATTTTGTGGTTCCATCTCATGTTCTCAAAGGTGTTATTTGTTCTTGCAAGCAACAAATATTCTTCTCAGGGTGACACCCCAGGAACTTTTGAATTAGCTTGGCTTTTTTCTTGTGCTGCCTTCAAGTTATAGTTTTGTTCAGGTTCTTCTCTTTTCTGCTCAAGTCACAGCTGTATATCCTTTCTAGTTCATAAAACAGTGAGGGATACAGGCAAGTGTTGGTAAGGAGCGCTTAGCAACAAAAGATGTTTGAGCTAAATCATTTCATTATTAGTTTAGGTGCTGCTGTTCCTAACCAAAGAGACTGTGGGTGACCTACATTCTCTTCCCTTAACAAGAAAATTTAAATAGGAAGAAATATCATAAAAAACCATCTAAATAAAAGCCAAACTATAAAGAAAACCATGGCTACTGAAGAACAATAAACATCCAAACATAACCAATGTGGACTTTCAGTTCCCACTCTCTCAAAAATCTAAGTTTTTATAGCTATCTTAAAACTCAAAAGGGTAACATTGTTCTTCTGCAATAAAGACTAATAAATGTGATATAGGCACAGAAAGTACATAATAATTCTAGTAATAATTCTGGAAAATCAATTTGCTTTGCTAGTTCGCTGCAAGAGAAGAAATTGTAATTTTTTCCAGTATCTATCACCATATGATTTTAAATTGATCAAATTTATCACACATTAGCCAAAATTCACCCTACACTTTGTAGTATGTGTCATCTGTGTCCTTTTTTTCTATTAAAAATGGAAGTCATATTAAACATTGACATTTTTCCATATTTGTCATGTCTCCTGGCTGACTTGAACTCAGAAGAACATCATTAGTCCCCGGGATATAGGAAACAAAGAGGCTGAGCTGGAAGTCAGGGTTAAAAGTGTCATAACTTGGAGTCATTGCATTGTCATAAAAGACCTAAGTCTAGCACCCGTGAATTCTGCTGACCTTTAATCTAGTGCCAATTTGGCTTTGACTGTTGGTTGATTAGATTTATATTAGAGGCAGTAATAATAAATTTTTCTGTGCTTTGAAATCAACCAATGTTTCTGGTTCGTTTCACACGGGGGAAGAATAAAAGCAGCAAATTACTAAGGTAATAAAGTGAAGTCTTATTCCTTTAAGGAAAATCCTTCAAGTTTCAGAGAGCTGCATAATTCTTCTTTAGATGGGGATGCCACTGAGGACCACCTAGAAACTGCATTTGGTACAAAATATAGGGGCCCAGATATTGACAGGTCTGATCTTACAAGATCACCTATACTACCAGCCCTATCCCATTGACAGACAGGCTTCTGCATGCTGCTTCTTTCTTCCTTTCTTTCTCTTCTTTCCTTCCTTCCTTCCTTCCTTCCTTCCTTCCTTCCTTCCTTCCTTCCTTCCTTCCTTCCTTCCTTCCTT
>JANHGC010002770.1:33994-47875 GCA_027560395.1 Boaedon fuliginosus | reverse complement strand
ATGGATGGGTGGGATCCCACCCTTATACTTTATCCTTTATTATGTATCTGTTTCTCAGATTTGTGGTAAAGGCTAGAATAAAAAAAAAATCCTTTTAAAAATGACTATATTCTGATTGCAGCCGCAGCCAGACGGTCCCGCGCCTGCGCCTGGCTCGCTTCCCCTCCCGCGGGGCGGGCAGAAGCCTCCAGCCCGGCGACGCCCCCGCCCCTCCCAGGAGCGCCCGCTGCCGGGGCGCCTGCTCCCTGGTTTGTGCCGAAGGTGGATGAGCCGCGGATGGGCCACTTTGGGCCCCGCCAGAACGGCCGAAGGGCCCTCCCCGCGCGGGAACAGCTGCGCTCCGTGCAGGTGGAGCCCCCGACGGCCTGGCTTTTCTGCCTGAAAACCGCGCCCCGGCCCTCGCGTGCGCCCAGCGGCAGAACGGTTGGGCGGCCGCCGCCGCCAGTTAAGGGCCTTCGCGGAGGAGGGTTCGGCTCAGGCAGCGCGTTTGGGCAAAGGGGAGCGGGGAATGGAGACTGGGCAACTAAAGCGCGCCCACGCGAGAGGGTCTCCTCCCAGAGAAGAATGGGGGCACCCCGGGGGCATTCAAACGTTCCGGAAAGAGGAGTCAGCGCTGCGTGCTTGTGCATTTGCAAGCAATAGGTCTCAGGTTACTTCTGCTATCTATAGAGAGTGAGGCTCTTAGAAGAAACATTTGCGTCTTCAAATTCAGGGGATGCAGTGAGAAGGTTCTGATAAAACTTACAATGGGCTGCTGCGAGCTAGTTGTTGTCTGGGCACATTTTTGTCTTAAACTGTGTCATTCATTTGCAACCTGATTTCCCCCACAAAAGTCCGCGTCCCCTCAGCACGGGGCGTCCAGGCGTTTTGCAAGGAGGGCCAGATTTGGTGAGGTGAAAATATGTGGGGGCCACCCACATGACCACCTAGCCACGCCCACCCAGTCACATGACAGCCCACCACTAGGCCAAAAAGGTTTTGGGAAAACTCAAGGCCCGGAAGCCAGGCCTGTTTGAATGTTCCATTGACAGGTCATGCTTAATGAATAAAATATATAATAATAAATACCAGTCAACGGTATTTGTGATGCATTTTTGAATGTTCAGTTGACTGAGTTTCATGTTCAATGAATAAAGTATATAATAAAAGAATAGATTGATACCTGGTTAGGTATCTAGGACGCTGGTACCAACCCATATCAACCATTAGCCCCAGTCAACGGTATTTGTGATTCATTTTTGAATGTTCAGTTGACTGAGTTTCATGTTTAATGAATAAACGATGATAATAATAGTAGTAGTAGTAGTAATAGTAATAATGGCACCAGACCACATTAACATCCTCACAGGTTAAAACCGTGGCTCTCTAGCAGAGTCAAGCCAGGAAACCAGTTTGCAAACCACAATGCCCACTGAGCCAAAAACCTTCCTCCACCGCTTTAAATGGGGCAGTCGGGGCACCCCAACCTCCCCCCACACCTGATGCAAACCGATCCCTTCTTTTTCCCAGCCTATCAAGCAAGCCAGGAGCTTCCGTCCGACTGGACCCTTCCAGGAACGGCTGTTCCCAGGCCCGGCTTAGTGTGTGTGGCAACGCAATTTTTTGGAGGGGAAACCACTCCAAAACCAGCGCAAAAAAAGCAGGCCGCGCTATGCTCTCTCCCCCTTTCCAGTGCAAAACCAAGAGGTGGGACAGCGGCGGCTGCTCCCCAGGTTTTACGCACCGTATTGTAAAACTCGATGGTGGTCATGATGGTGTAGTTATCCTCGCACCAGACCAGTTTGGAGCTACCTGCCTGGAGATGATCCCACAAGAGGAGGGCGATCATGGCAAAGCTTGTTTAAGGATCAGGCAGGACAAACTCCAGCAGCGGCTCGGCTCAGCCCCAGCGGCAGAAATCATGCAAAAGGCCTCCCCCCACAACCCCGACATGTGGCAAGCTCATCGCCTGAGCCTTTGGGGGTGGGGGCTGCCTTTGCTGGACACAGGGAAGTGTCCCAATCTTTTCACCTATGTGAGGCTCGCTCTCTGTCTCTTGGTGCCCTCCGATGCCCCACACACGCCTCCTTCTCAGCTGATCCGGGGCCCTCATGCACAGTGGGGGGGTTGCCCTGTCATGTGCTCTTTCCTTCACCCTTTGCCCTCCATACCTGTGAAGCAGCGCCGTGGCGCAAGAATTCTAGTCGTTCGAAGGGGGGTGCAAAAAAACAAAACAAAATAGGAATGGGTGGTTAGCTCGACTTTATGAGAGCTCGGGCCTTTTTTGTGTGTCCATAGTTGGGGAGCAGAAGCCTTGGTCCATTGAGCCGCCCTTGTCTTGCAGTTGGAACCCGATTCCAGGCTAGTTTGTGGACACTGACCGATTCCTACAGGCCTGGAATTGCTCAAAAATGTGACGCTCCTTTCCCCCTTCACCCCAGTCAGCAAGAGCACCAACGGGGAGGGAGGCGGGGAAAGGAGCCTCACATTTTCAAGTGATTCCAGGCCAGTTTGTGGACGCTGAGCGATTCCTACAGGCCTGGAATCACCCCAAAATGCGACACTGCTTTCCGCCCCACCCCGTTGGTGCTTTCGCTGACTGGGGGGAAGGGAAGCAGCCCGGTGGCCAGGGCCCGAAGATTAGGGCAGGAGCACAGTACCTGTTTTCAAAGGAATCTCTGCCTCTGCATCTTCGGCCCCGTTGCCACCGGGCTGCTTCCCTTCCCCCCAATCGGCGAAAGCACCAACAGGTTTGGAATCGCCTGGGGGGAGGCAACGGGCTGAAAATCAGGGGAGAAGCTCAGTGCAGGTTTTTCAAAGGAATCTATCGCCTGAAAATGTGACGCGCAGAGGCACGAAGATGGGCTGCCCCGGCTCCAGGCCACCAGGGAGAATGGCGGTGGGTGGTGGCAGCAGGCAAACGGGGCCAGCGTGGCTTCGTTGCTTAGTGCCGGGCCGCCCGCAGAGTGGAAAGGCTAGCCCCGGCCCTCCGCTGGCAGCCAAGGCAGCGTTTTAGGGAAAGGGCGGAGCTGCAGCTGCTCCCCTGCCTGAGTGGAAGGACCTGGCGGCAGCGGCTCCTCGGCGGGCCACTCAAAATTTTAAAACGGGCCGCAATTGGCCTGCGGGCTGGACTTTGGACATGTCTGCCTTAGAAAGAACTGAGTTTCAGTTCCTTCCATAGAGCCGACTCCACAGGAACCGCTTTCAGGCCTTGTTTAACAAACCCCTCCTCCCCATGGAGAAAAATAGAGGAGAGATTCTATGCTTAACCTGCTTTTTTCAATTAACCTCTGGAAGAGATGCTGCTTACACAAGCTAGCTCTTCCAGTTTACTAAGATAATAAGTTTATTAAGGTAACAAACTGGGCAAGAAAGTCAGCTGGTGACTTGGGGCCAGTCACTCTCTTA
Organism: Boaedon fuliginosus; assembly: GCA_027560395.1. Classification (NCBI taxonomy): domain Eukaryota; kingdom Metazoa; phylum Chordata; class Lepidosauria; order Squamata; family Lamprophiidae; genus Boaedon; species Boaedon fuliginosus. The sequence goes on along the minus strand of JANHGC010002770.1, from coordinate 44,488 downwards.
CTCAACCCACCTCACAGGATGGGTTTTTTTGTGGGGAAAAGAGGCGCAGGAAAGGAGTATATTCACCACCTTGAATTACTTATAAAGGCAGGATAAAAATTGAAGAAATACACGCAAGAAGTAAAAACTTTCAGCTCTAACCCCAATCAAATCATAACTGCGCCCTTGTCCTGTAGCAGCATCCAGGGCCTGCAGGACACTTAATCCTCATTCACTGGCCTGCCTTTGGCCCTAAACTGAACAGCTCTAGGAGTGGAGGAGGAGATTTAGGGACTCTAACATTTGCTCAACAAAAGCAACCCATTTTACAACCTCTCTTACCATGTTAAGTGAATCACAGAAATTCTGAAGTTAGTAACACGGCTGTTTAAGTGAACCTGGCTTCCCCATTGACTTTGCTTGTCAGAAGGTCACAAAAGGGATCATGTGATCCCAGGACACTGCAACGTTGTAAATGAGTCCGTTGCCAAGCGCCTGAATTCTGATCATGTGACCATGGGAATGCCACCAAGGTCAGTAGTGTGAAAAATGACTGTCACTTTTTTCGTGCCGCTATAATTTTGAACAGTTAGTAAATGAGCTCATTTGAGGACAATTTATGAATCAAATTTCTTCAAACGTTGTTCCTGTCCTGGCACTGTACTTGGTGTCCTACTCTATAGTATCAGTCCTGCAAATCCTACATTCAGTCCTCAGGCACAAGTTAGCGGCAACCGTCCCTAAAGAAACAGCGAAAGATTCGGTAGCGCTCTCTGCAAGGTGTCCATAAGGCTACAAAGTATGAAAGGGGAGATAATGTAAAGCCAACAAGTGTGAAAAACACGGGGCTGGGTGGATGCAAAGCTATATATTGAACTATATTATTAAACTATATTATATTAACTATTTAAAAAAAAAAAAAAACCTGTTGCCCTCATCAAGCACCGCAGGGCTAAATAGGCACCTGGCTCGATGCGGCCTCAGGCTCCTCAGAAAAATGACAGGATGATGCAGCTCGTCAGCGAAAGGACAGACAACCCCTCCTGGATAGAACTGTATAAAACTTTTAATACAAAGTTGACTACAAAAGAAAGCTCTTCCCAGCCCACAGGGCTTTTCAAGGATTGTCCCAGGGCTTGGGCAGGCTGACTGGCATCTGCAGCGGGAACCTGGCTTGCAGAGAGAGCAGAGGAGGGGCGCACCCCAAGTGCACGGAACCGTTCTCGGAACTTGCTGTTAGCTGGAGGGGAAACACGGCTCTGCAGAGGTGGAAGTTTTGGGGAGAATGGCTGAGAGAGATGCAGGTGTCTGGATGCACCAGGGCAGAGATTCATTCTCTGCTGTTGCCCCCCAGCCCCAACTCTTTGGGCTCCAAGGATCCGCTGAGATTTCGGGTCAGGTCCCCTTCCTGAAGGAAGAAAAGGCCAGCTGGCTAGGAGTCGCAGGCTTGGCCCCAACTCAGGGGGAGGGAAGAAGTGAGGGGGCTGCTACCTGGCTTGGCTGGAATGCATAGCAGCCACTGTGGTGGCACGATGGGGACTCCCGCGCCGGATGAGGGGGGCTGAAGCCGAGTTGATGGCAAGTCCATGCAGGTCAGCAGCTCGGTTGAGAGGAGCTGCAACAGATGGGAAGGGGAAGCTGCTGTATAGGGTGCCTGCGACGTTGCCAGGGTGGGACAGGCAATTGAAGGAGCCGGGGCTCATGTACAGGGGTCTCTTGCTCGATGAAACTCTGCCTGGAAAAGGAAACGGCATCTGGAGGTCTTGGGCAGAAGCAGGCAGGACATCTGCAATGCCATAAATGGACCCTAATCTCTTCTGCACCCCAAGATCCACAGCAACTCAAGAACCCCCCTTCCTGCCCCTTTTCTGTGGCTGAAATGGTTGCTGGTGGTTCTCTCGGGGCAGAGTGGCCTTGTAGGAAGGTGCACAGCTTCTCCCCCCTCCCCGCCTTAGCTGCATTCGGGCTGACTAATCCAGATCCAAGCTGCAAAGCCAACTCTCTTTCCTCCGCACAGGGCAGAGGGCGCAAGCAAGCTCCCCAGGCTGCGTGGGTGCCCAGATGAATCTCCTGGCCTGGCCCATGTTTGCTACTTTCTGGAGCCCTTGTGTTCCCGTGAGCCCTGGGACGTTGCCAGGCAAGAAAGCCCCTGCCCAGCTCCCAGCTCCCAGCCGGACACTCACTGCCTTCTGCTTTGTTCTTGGCACTGGCAAAGCGCCGCCCTCCTGCTTTCAGCATCCGCGCCAGAGTGCAAGGTTCGCCCACCATGGCTGTGCCCAGCCAGCTGAGGTTCCTGGGTGGCTGGAAGTGAAGTTGTGGCTCGCGAGGGGGGCCAAGGCCCGAGAGGGCTCCCAGGATAGTGGGGATGAAGCCTTGGTTTCCCAGCAGCTGGACTCGTGCTGTGGGTTGCTGCTGCAGGATCTGGCGGCCGAGTTCCTGAGCCGAGCCCCTCAGGAGGGAGAGGGGGACAAGGGTCATCAGGTCCTGGGTGTTGTGGTTGTTGAACACATCCTGGAGAAAGTGGGGCTGGAAGACAAAAGCATCAGGAAAACCACCTTCCTGCGCCATCCATCCACCAGTACCCTGCAGGCTCTGAAAGGTGCAGATTTTCTGCAATGACTCGCCCTGCCCTGTAGGAGGCAGGTTGTTTAATGCCTCAGATGGTTTGGTGTTGTGCTGAAGGCACCAGGTGAGGAGTCAGCAGGGTCTCCTCAGGTCAGCCCCTCTCTCTTAGCCAGATGAAGGAAAAAACTTGCCAGGAAACTTGCAGGGACGAGTCCAGGCAGATGCCAGGAGTCAAATGTTGACTCAGGCACACCACAAATCAGAAAATTATTAATGACGTATTTGGGCCCTTCCAAATTATGCAACAGAGTGCTATATTATCTGGAGGGGCAGAGACAAGCCAGTCACTCGATCACATCAATTGAAGCAAGATCTCCAGGGGATTCTGCTTTGGTCTTTGAGTGCTCTCCTCTTTTGGGCACCAGCTTTAAGACTGTTGCAAACACACCGACACAGAAGAGAAGGAACAGAATCGGGAGCAGAAACGGAGGCCGAGGGAAGGAGGGAGTTTAGTCCCAAGCAAGGACAACCAGAGAAATCCCACAGCCCCATCAAATACCTCACAGGACGTCACACGGAAGCCTAAAATAACTGAACATGGAATAATCCATTCAGGTCAATGGGGTGGGGGTGGGGCAGACTCTGGCTGAAAGTTAGGAAAAACTAGTGACAGTATAAACAGACCGGAAGCAGAAGCTGTGGGCACCGTTCATCAGGTGGGGAGGCCGCCTTCTGAATTTCCGCCTGAGCTGGGCTTACATCTCATGGCCAAATGCTCCTGCCCAGCCTGGCGTTTCCCCACTGGACCACGTTGGTGCCCAGCCCTTCCCCGGGATGACAGGCAGAGGGTGCGGAGGGTCACCTGGCATTCAGAGACATTGATGTGGGGCCTCTGGACTTCCACGGGCTTCGGCTCGGTGCTGCGCAGAAGGCGGGTCAGCTGGTCAACAATGCCAAGCCCCCGGATGAGGTTTTCTCGCCGCAGGAGGGCCTTGACTCTTTCTACTTCCTCTTCCTCCACTATGGCTTGCGGAGTCATGCTGTCATACTGCAAGGAGGCCATCTGGGAAGAGAACGGCAGCCGCTTGTTAATTCAAAAATTCACACGTGCCCACTTAAATTAACTTTTAAACTTTCCCGAAAGCAAAACCAGAGGCTCTTTGATTCTTTAAGGTCAGGACCGATGCTGGTGGGCTCCTTGGCTTTTGCTGGCCCCCACTCTGACCAGCTGGGCAGCAGCTCCAAGGCTGAGGGGTTCTTGCTGACTCCTGAGCTCACCCGCCCCACTGACGATGCTGCCCTGGTCTGGGCCCTCTGCACATCACGCAAGGGAGCCAGCCAGCCAGCCAGGAGAGGGAGGGGGCACATGCTGTCCTCAGGGTCCGCTTCTTTTGAAGGCAAAACCGATGAAGATCGGTTTCTTTTTCTCCCAGGTTCATGCAGCACTGTGTGGCACTCCACCTGGGCTTCATTTGGGCAGAGGTCAAGTGTACTTGCTGTGCAGAAGCTAAGGGAGCCCACACCCCCATCCTGCTCGCAGGGCACCTTGGGGCTCCAGGTCTTGCTGTGGCTGTACGCCATTCGGGTGAGGACAGCCTTGCCCTTGCTCTTCTCCTGGGCCTTCTCTCCAGCTGACTCCCCCTGCAAGCTCTCCTTCACTTCCCGTTTCTTCCGCCCCGCTGTGTTCTCCCTCTGCTCCTGCTTCTGGCGGAGCTCCTCCAGTTGCTGCCTGGGGTGGAAAGGGCCACGCAGTCAGCTACAGCGGCTGGTCTTATACTTGCACAAGTTTCATTAGGACCCGAAAACCCCCTTTCTCCCCCCACCCCATCCCTGGCCAGCTACCTGGCACACTCTTCTCTGGCCTTGGAAGCTACCGTCTCCTGGAAGAGGGATCCGCTGTGCTTGAAAAAGGGGCTGTACTTTTCAGTGCCATGTGAGGGGAAGATGCGCCTGTAGTGGCCCAGGTGGCTGTTCTCGTACTTCTCTGCTTGGGCCAGCCAGGCGGCATGGCTGCTCTCCATCTGTTCACGCCTGGAAGATAGCAAAGAGCTGGTCCTAAACCCCAGACCCATCTGCCATAGGGAGCCTTCCTGCCCTGGGCTTCGTGCGCGCGTGCGCACACATACACACACTGTGTGCATAATTATTAAGTTGTATTTTGGAGGATTAATTTCATTATTGAACAACTTCAGTGCTCTCGGTCAATCCAAAATGTTAATAAACACCAAACCTGAATACTTAAGAAAGTAAAAATGAGGTTTGGGCTTTCTCTGGAGAATATCTGTCTGTGCACAAATATCAGGCAACTATTAGTGTGCAGAATTATTATGCAACTAAATGTGAAATGAAAATTTCCCCATCTCACTCGTTTATTTGCATCTTTAAAGTGAGAATAATGAACAACTCAAAATGTACAAATAAACATTTCTGACATTAAAAAGAAACACCAGTCAGCAATACAGTCGCCCTTCCTTTCAGTGACGGTCCTCAGCCTTCCGTTCATGGAGTCTGTCGGCTTGTTGATCAAGTTTTTGTGCAGCAGCAACAACCACGGCCTCCCAGGCCCCGTTTAAGAAGGGCCCTCAATAGGGCTGAGGTCAGGTGAGGAAGGGGGCCATGTCATTATTCTGACATCTTTAAGGCCTTGACAGGCTAGCCACGCAATGGAGCCCGAGGGAGCCTTGTCCTGCATAAAAATCATGGGCTTCTTGAAAAAGGCAGACTTTTCCCTGCACCACTGCATGAAGAAAGTGTCTTCTAAATCTGGCAGCAGGTTTGGGAGTTGATTTTGAGCCCATCTTCAACCGGAAAAAGTCCAACTAGCTCATCTCTAAGGATACCAGCCCATACCAGTACCCCACCGCCACCTTCCACCTGGTCCGTCAAGAATCACTCTCATCAGTCCATAAAACCTTTGAAAAACCTGTCTTCAGGTATTTCTAGGCCCAGCCATGCCGTTTCAATCTATGTGTCTTGTTCAGTGGAGGCCGGGTTTCAGCCTTCCCCACCTTGGCCATGTCTCTGAGCACTGAGCTCCTTGTGCTTCTGGGCACTCCAGGTAGGTGCCAGTTCTGGAATATGACACCACTGGAGGGTAATGGGTTCCTGGTAGCTTCACGTTCGATTCTTCGTGAATCTTTGGCAGTTAAGGCTTTTTTCTCAACACGTTTCTTGCGGCCCTGATGACTATTTGCAACAAAACGTTTGATGGTTCTGTGATCACACACCAATATCCTAGCAATTTCAAGAGTGCTGCATCCCTCAGAGTCAAGTTAAATCTCATTTTTGGCCCATTTTGCCTGAGGAAAAGAAGCTGCCTTATAATTATGCACACCTTGTTATAGGGTGTTGACCTCCTTAGGCCAAACCCTCCCTCTCTACACATCACCTGGTATGCTTTTATCCACTAAGCCTTCCAGTTTATACAGCTTGGAGGTGGAAGATATGCATAAAAATGATGACATGGGCAACATACTCACTTGCCTAATACAGGTAGTCCTCAACCTACAACCACAATTGAGCCCAAAATTTATATTGTTAAAGGAGAAATTTGTTGTGTGTTTTGCCCCTTTTTATGATCATTCTTGCCACTGTTGTTAAATAAACCACTGCAGTTGTTAAAATAGGAACACGGTTGTTAAGTGAATCTGGCTTCCCCCTTGACCTAGCTTGTCAGAAGGACACAAAAGGGGACCACGTGACCCCGGGACACGGCAACCGTCTTAAATATGAGTCAGTTGCCAAGCATCCAAATGTAAATCACGTGACAAATGGGGATGCTGCGATGGTCATAGGTGTGAAAAATGGTCCTACGTCCCTTTTTTCACTGCCGTTGTAACTTCCAGTGGTCACTAGGCGAACTGTTGTAAGTCAAAGACTCCCTGCAATTGTGCACACAATTCCTATGCTCTGCTTGCTCTATGACCGTCTCCCCTGTGGTGGCTGGAGAGAGGATGCCAAGGCCCCCTGGGAAAGGCCACCACAAACCTGGCAGGGGCTCCCAGAGCTACCTGGCCTCTCGGGGCTGCTGGTGCGGCTGCAGCAGGCGCTCCTTCACCCGCCTCTTGTCTTCTTCCAGCACCTTCCTCTTGTCACAGGCCCGCAGGTTGATGAGATTGATTGCATCGCAGAGTAAGGCATCCTTCACTTCACGGTCCAGACGTGAGTCTGTGGTAAAGCTGGGGGAATGGTTGACCTGGAAGAGGGATCAGAGCCCCCCAAGGCCGCATTTGCATTCATGTTGATCTGAGGAACCAGGGGAATCACAACATCTCTTTGATATCTGTTTCCTTATTTCTTGAAAAAACACAGCTTGTAAGCCTGTACATTGGACCTAGCTAGAGAATACTACTAAGAATATCCCAAAGGTGCTTTTTCAAGAAGGAACTGGACTTTCTGGTTTTTCTTTGAAGACGTTTAGCTTCTCATCCATGAACCTTCTTCAACCTTCTAAAGAACTGAAGAGGCTTCTTGGATGAGAAGCAAAACATCTTCAATGACAAACCAGAAAGTCCAGTTGCCTCTTGAAAAAGCACATTGGGGACAACCAGGACCGAGATGAGGGAGAATCTCCATAGACACTACTAAGAGTAAGAGATGGGTATGCCTTCCGGCACAGGAAACTCTTCCTTTGGGACTCCAAGAGAAGCGCTCGGGAAATTCTCTGCTGAAGGGGGTGATGGGAAGGGCTGGGGACAGAAACCGAGGGGACGGTTCTTAATTGGAAATGTTTCTACCGATGGATGGAGGTTTCAAAAGATTGCCCTACTTCATCCCCAACTTTCAAAACCTCTGAGGAGGACCTCATTCCTATTTCTTTCAAAACGTAACAGGTGCTAGAGCAGGTAAAGCAAAGGGCAACCTTTCCTGCTTCAGATGGACACTTTATTTAATTTATCTCTCACCCATCTCACTGTCAAACGGCTTTGGGAAGGTTATCTACCTCCAGAAGCCACGGTTTGAGCTTCCGATCAAGGAGGATGTCGAAGCCCAAAATCTCAAAGCAGGCACAGCCAGAGATGTGGTGGGGGAAGCAAGTGCGGTAGTTGTGCTTCAGAACTGGGTGAGCAGCAATGAGCGTTTTGATTATGATGTCCTCAATGTCCCGCCACAGTTCCGCTGTGTCATAGCTGTGCTCCCGCATCCAAGCGTTCAGGGTGGACAGCTTCCTGTTGAGCCGGGGGAGGGAGAAGAGCTGCTGCAGGAGGAATTCTACTGCAGCCAGACTGCCCCAGGATCACTGAGCAACAGTCCCCCCACCCCCAGGAACTCTAGGCCCTTCCAAGGGAGCCTTGCTTTCCCTTGGTGTGCAGCCACATCCCTCCCAACCACAGAGGGGTGCAAAGAGAAGCCTGCAGTTGCCAGCCTTGTCCAGGGTGGGTAGTACGGCCACGTCTCTAGGGCAGAGAGACTTCTCCCAGCTCCTTCTGAGATGGAGAACTTGGCAGAGCCTTTCTCACCAGGCAGGCCTTGTTGCCCCACTCAAGAGCCACACAGATGGGTGAGTCAACTACTTTTTTCAAAGCAGCCGATTCGTGGAGTTGAGAAAAGTGGAGTTTCCTACAAATGGGCACCTGGTGTATTATTCCCTCCCTGCCCCCCTCCCTGGTCCCTACTAGCAGAAGTGCTGCCTCCTCTCCTGCAAGGGAATGGGTACAAGCAATACCTCTTGCTGCCCGTGTTGTCATCCCGCACAAAATTCTCATTATGCTTGTTGATGGCATAGTTGGTCAAGTGCATACAAATGTCATCCTGTGGGAGAGACATTGGGAGGAGGAGCCTGATTCTCCACTCTTGAAGACCCCTGGACTTCTCCCCTTGCCCGCCTGCTTCACTTTCTCCTTGTTTCCCTGTACCACCAATGGGACCAGATTTGCCAGCCCAGGGAGCCCTGCAGGCCCAAGGACGGCGTTCACCGTGTCACGTTCTCCGCAACCATTCCTAAAGCCCCGTCAGACACCAACAGCTTATCTTGCTATAAAGTGAATGCCAGTTCCTGGGCTTCTTTACCAGGTTGCTGCTGTTGGGCTCGATGTACCTCATGGTGGCAAAGCGGGCCAGCCCCTCCTCATAGACAAAGATCTTCAGGGGGTCGCAGGAGGTGACCAAGACATAAATACGCATGTCAAATTTAAAGCCATCAATGAGGAAGGGCTACAGAGAGAGAATGAGAGACTGAGGGAACGGAACAATTTCCAGCCAGCTGATTCTAGCCCCGAGGACCCGTAGCCGAGACCACATGGGACTCTTGCTCTCCGTCACAGGGCTGGGCAACCGTTGGCCCCCAGGCTCCTGGGCCTACCTTAGTAATATACTGCTGGCAGATCATATGCTCGCCATGCTTTATTTCCTTGGGGTTCCTGGTAATGAAGATGCCCCGCCCCTGGCAGCCACTGTCAGGCTTGCAAATGTACGTCCTGTTCTTCCTCATTCGCCCATAGGCTTGGAAGTCCCCGTAGCTGCAGGAAGACAGCACAGGGATTGGCAAGTAACCAACCGCGTGCCCCCAGCGTTCTGTGCTGTGTCAACTGAGGGGGTTGGCACAACCACAGCTGCCTCTCCTTCACTCACTCAGCTGGCAAGCACCAGGTGCGAGGAAAGATGCAGTACTCCTTGGGAAAGAGCCTCAGCATCCGGTTGAGGTTGCGGGCCAGCAGGTCCTTGCGGCAGATCTCAGCCATGCCAGGAAAGTGGTTGATTTTCTGGAATGAAGCACAAGCGGGAGAAATGGAAGCGCCTTGGCACAGCTTTCGTTTGCTTTCTCTGCTGAATGCTTTGCCCCACTTTTCCATCACAGAATGCATCGTCCCAAACAGCTTCAACATTTAAGAAAATAATTATGAATACATGTAAAAAAAACAAGACCAAACCTCCACAACAAAAAATAAAGGCACATTAGACACGTTTTATGCATTTCACCCCATAACTAAACAAAAGTGAATTGCTGCATAAAAGTATACAGGGTGGTGGTGGAAACACTATAGATAGAAACCCAGCTATGGCCCCTCTCTGGTGAGTCCTTATTCTGCATCCTTCTGAGGCTCTTCTAATCTTTTCCCACTGTTGGGAGCTGCATGGAACGGGCAGTACAAGGCCTGCCACGGGATGTCCCAGACCCTAGTGCCGCAGTCTCTTCCTTTCCATCTCCCAATTCCTCAGCTCCAGGAAAAGGCTCCCCATTGGCAGTCAGCCAGCCTTCCCAAGCTATAAAAGAACTGAAATCAGAACTCTTAATTTTCTCCACTCCCTTCGCCCTGGCTGTGCTGGGTACCTGAAACCTCTTCATTTCCATGACACGCTCCAGTGAAACTGAGCAGTCAGTCCAGTAAACAGTCCACTCCTCATCCTCCCCCACTTCTTTCAGGCCGCAGCGCCGAGCAGCACGCCTAACTGCAGCAAAAGAAGCAGATGGAGAAAGCTGGTTCCAAGAGGCATCCGATGGTGATCTGGCCTTGCAGGACCAGAAGCGACACGCACTTGAGCCTCAGGAATGACCAGATTATTGAACCCCCCCAAGGGAGTCCCTGGAATCCTCCCTGTGCTGGCAAGGGATTAGGCGGCTCTCCTGGCCCAGATTAGACGGCACTGGCTCATTCCTGCACTATCGGACGAAGCCAGGAAAGGAAGCAGCATGTTATCCTCCTTGGGAACGCAGATGCGGACTCCGGCAGCGCCCCAAAGTGCCAGGCCTGCTGCTTCCCGCCTGCCCCCCTCCAGAAAACCCCGGAGGCTTCATTCTTTACACGAGAGAAACCGGGTTACCTCCAGTCACTTTGCTCGGGGTCTGGGCCGACGGCTGCGCCCGAGAAGCCGCCTTTACTCACCGCTTTCGTACTTGCAGTTCGCGAGGTTGACCGAGAGCAGCCTGCGGGCAGAGGAGAGAATGTGGGCGTCGCGCCGGGCGGCCCAGCGGGCAGCCGACGCTGCTGGCCTCCCGCCCCGAGAAGCGCC
>JANHGC010002770.1:22923-33894 GCA_027560395.1 Boaedon fuliginosus | reverse complement strand
TAAGGGTGTGCGGCCCCCGCCCCCCCCCGCCCCCCCCCGGGCTGGGCGGCGGGCGGCGCCCTCCCTCCGGCGCCCTTCCGAGCCGCGCTTGGCTCTTGCAGGCGAACCCCTTCCGGAGCCGCCTCTGCCGCCTCTTCTCCACGGCCGGGGACGGCGAGGCCGCGCTCTCCTTCGAGGACTTCCTGGACCTGCTGAGCGTCTTCAGCGACGCGGCCACCCCCGAGATCAAGTCGCACTACGCCTTCCGCCTCTTCGGTAGGCCGCGGGGCGGGCGGGCGGTTGCGGGCGCCGCCTCTCCGGCAGGGCGGCCCAGCGGGGGAGCCGCGCGCTGCAAGCGGGGCCCGCTTGGTGGTGCCAGTTATTATTATTTATTATTATTAGATTTATACCCCGCCTCTCTTCACCCCTTCCAGGGGAACTCAAGGCGGCAATTGGGGGGCCTGGATGCGTTGGGTTCCCTGTTGGGGGCCAGACGGGAGGCTCTGCCCGGGAACGCCGGCTTGGGCTTCGGGCGGGTCCCTCCCTTCTCTGCTGGGCCTTGAACCAGCCAGGGCCAGTCCTTGCCCCGGAGCCCCTTTCACCAAGCAAGGCGGGGGCCTTCAAAGCGCCCAGAGTTAATCTGGTTTCACCTCCCCCCCCCCCCCATTTGCCGGATTATTTGGGAGGAGCGGCTCTTTCTAGATCCTTGAGGCTCCCCTTCACCTGCCCAACTGGGTTGGGGGCTCTTCTCTCAGGCCTGAAGGAACTTGGGACTTTCCTCCTCGCCCTCCTTCCCGGAGCTGGGAAAGCTTACAGCTTTGGGCACACTAAGCTCAGCTTCCTTTCTCCCTAGATTTTGATGATGATGGCACTCTAGATAAGAAGGATTTGGAGAAACTGGTGAACTCCCTGACGGGGGAAGGAGAAGACAGCAGGCTGAGCTGGGAGGAGATGGAGCAGCTCATTCAGAATGTGAGTGCTGGGGGGGGGGCACACAGCAAGTGGGCCCGCCAGAAAGGGCACTGCCAACTCTGACCCACAATGCCCCCTCCCCTTTGGGCAGATCTTGGAGGAATCGGATATCGACAAAGATGGGACCATCAACCTCTCCGAGTTCCAGCATATAATTTCCCGCTCTCCAGACTTCACCAGGTAAATTTTTCTTGGGATCAGTTGTTGTGCTTTAGAAGGAACCTGGTCAGCCTTTGATAGTCCTCTTTTTCTTCCAGCTCCTTCAAGATTGTGCTGTGATTCTTTTCTTCCCCAACTTGCTAGAAGATTCCACTCCTCAGGAAGTGGCTCATTTTTCTCACAGCACACAGGGACCAAAACTCTCTTGACCCCATCTAGCCCTTACAGCCACTTCAACCATGGCCTTGCTCCACCCGCTGCTGTTTCCGTAGAGAGGCTGGGACAAGGACACGAGTTCCCCTTGATCGGGGAAGAGAGGCGGGGTATAAATCAAATATTCTTCCTGCCTCCCTTGGCGGTTCTGTGCAATGGCTTGGGGCGGCTGCTGTAGATCAAACGATCAAATTGTGACAGGGCTCTGGTGCCGCTCCTGCTGCCTTCTGCTTTCTCATGGAGCAATTAAACCTTGCTGGGAACATTGGAAGGTCTGAATCACTGGACCATTTTTCTTGCTTTCTGAGTGGTGGCGAAGAGCACCAGCCATAAGCCAGCCTCTTGAGTTTGATAAACACTGTTGTAACATGACTGTCCGATTTCCACACTTTGCTAAATAAAACTCAACAAACTCATGTTCCTCCAGTCCATCTTTATTTCACTTTCCAAAGAACAAGCTCATCTTTATCACTCCCAGCACAGCAGAAGGTGCCCAATTCTGCCTTTGAAGGAGTGAAGAACAGAAAAGCAGGTGTTTGGCTGTCTTCCCAATCTTTGACACTCTTCTACCCTCTCAAGTGGAGGGGGGCGAAGCTGACAGGTAGGGCTGCAGGAGCCCCATCCAGTCCTTGGCCAACAGCTGTAGCAGCTGCTAAGCTCACTTCCCTCTGGGACCCCAAAGCTGTGTGCAAAGCCCCCTGCTTCCGAGGGTGCAAGGAACGTTCCCTGCGGGGATCTTCTGGAACCTTCCAGGGTTTAACACTTCGGGTGGGTGGGGACGTGGCCTTTTCATAAAGCAGCCGCACCAGTTGGTAGAACAAGCCAAGGGAGATGGTCACAGACCACAAACAATGATCAGTAGAAGGACCCAAAGCCGAGCCCCATGCTAGGGCAACTGCACCCGAGTTACCAGTGAAGAGGTCTGCTGGAAGAAAATGGCTTCCCCCTCTTTAGGCCAGCCCAAACGTTTAGTAGTGGGGCAACTATTCAGCGGACCAGCTACTGTTTCAAGGGCTTCAGACAAAGACGGTGCAAGAGAGTTCTTCCCTGGAAGGCAAGACACTAAGCCCAGGTGAAACAGGCAGGTGCTTTGCTGTGGTCTCGAGGTCTCTTAAGGTGCGATGACTGGAGTCTTGTCAAATTTTTGAAATAGGCTCCTTTTGTGAGCTGGCTGCAGCATCCGTTGTTGCTCCCAGATGCTTTCTGGATATCACCTATTACCCCCCCCCCCTTCCCCAAGACCACGTCTCTGGTTTTACACACAAAGAAATCACACGGGCATTTTCTGACATGAAATGGTCCGCCATTTTCCTCCCTAGGGCACAGTTCATCAGACGTCAGACCAAGGTATCCCCCAGGCTCTCCTTCCCGAAGACTGGGTGCTCCACCAGAGTATCTCCTTTCACAGGGGACCTCCGGGAGGGTCTTTGGTACCACACAGGCTACCCTCCCAGCAACAGTCCCTCCCACACAGGCCAAAGAAACAGGAGCCAGGTGCCCCCAGACACCAAAGAAGCCCTCAGGCAAGCTGTCCCATTCCGTCCCCTCCTGGCAGTGCTTGTAAGGATGGCCTGCTTGAGCTGAAGGCAGCCTAGAAGGTGAGGCTGCGCGAGGTTTCTACACCTGGAGGCTACCCCTATGTGGCATAACTGCCATGCAGGAACCCTGCCGCAGAGCTAAGAGTGCCTGAGTGGGGCTGCCCTTCTGCCTTTTCCTCTGCCCGAGTAGGGGGACCCCAGGACACTCCGCCCTGCTCCTTTCAAGCCCCCGGAATGGCACCCCTTGGGGAAGGTCACACAACCGAGTCCTGGATCTCGGAGCCAAGGCGAACCCGAGGGCGCTGGGCAGGACCCAACACCTCCACAAAAGTCTTGGATACATTAAGAGGTCGCTGATCGGACTCCAGAAAAGCCACGCGTGGGCAGGCTAAGGACTCGTGCCCAGGCGTGAGACTCTCGCACAGAGCCTGGTAGCCCTTGTGGTCTGCCAGAGCCCCGGACATGTTCAAGCCACCGAGGGGAGGCACAGTCTCGGCCGGCAGAGCCTCTCTGTCCTGGGAGGTCCTGGGATGGGACCAGCTGCATCGGCCTTGCTTGAGGCAGACCTTCAGGCCGACCTGGTGCTTGTGCAGCGTGAAAAGGATCAGCAGTATCATGGCAATACTGAAGAGGCCACACATCACAAGGAACTCGGTCCAGTAGGTCCTGCCCTCCAACAGCGCTGCGATGTTCTCTCCCGAGGTGCTCCTGGAGGTGCTGAGGGTCTTCAGGGGGTCTTGGGCAGGCACCAGCTTGGCCCAGAGCCCTGGCTCCACAGTCACACAGTAGCTCGCCATCAACTGCTGGAAGCTGCCCTCATGAGACCAGCATTCGTAGCGCCCCACCTCGGCTGGGCTCCCCACCAGCAGCAGCTCTCCCTTGGGCAGCACCAGGAAGGTGGAGCCAAGGGCGGCCCCGTTGCGCACCCAGTGCCGGGAAGCCAGGTTGGACAGCAGTGGGCAGGGCAACGGCATCACAGCATTGGGCTGGAGCACCACCTGCTGACATTGGGGTGGCTCTCCTGGTGGGGAGGGTGCCCATCAGAACTGGCTGTGCCTTCGTAGACCCAGCCTGCTCAACAGCTAACCTGGCTCCAGCACAGGAGACACCGGTCCCTGCACGATGCTCCTTGGCTTCGGAGCCAGGAGGGGAGGACCGGTGCTTCTCCCCTCCTTCCCCCACCTTTCCAAGCCCAACCCCGACAGGTCTGACCCGTTACCTGCTGAATGGCTGCGTTCCACACCGCTGGTCTGGCAAAGCTGGCTGGTCTCAGCCCCTTCGATGTCCTGAACCCAGGTCCTGGTGGGGAAGGTAGGGTGAGGCCCGGGAGAAAGGAGGGGCAGGAGGGGCATCCTCGAGGACCACGTGCCCCTGTAAGTACACCACGTGGGGAAGGAGGAGCAGCAGCAAGGGACTGGGAGAGGGGAGGGGGCTGCTTCCCTCACACCAAAGGGCCGGGCAGCAGGGGCTGGGGGTTGGAAGCCAGCCTGTGGCCGGATCCGGGAAGCACTCACACTGACTGGAGCGACCAAAGGCTGGGGCTGAACTGCTGACAGGCCCCCCCACCCCAGGCACAGAAAGGGTCTCCGGCCAGGACACACTCTCCACAGCTCCGATACAGGCTGCAATTGGCCACGGGCACCTGTGCCAGGGCATCATATGAGGCAGCATAAACCAGGCCCTGCGGGGAGAAAGGAAACGCCCCAGCAGGAGCACCACAGGGCATCGTCATCCAAGAACGCTGGAGGGGGCTGCGCCATACTTCCTCGGCCACTTCCCCGGGCAGAGGCATTGCCCTGGCATCAGGAAAGACACCTGCTGTGATCAGCCATGGTCGGGGGGCTTCTGTCTGGTACCCAGTGGCACCTGCCTCTTGCGGACTAAGCAGGGACTCGAAAGGCAGCTGGGTGGCCCTGATCCAGAAGGCCCCCAAACACAGCCCAGAGGCTGGCCAGCCAGCCGCTTCTCTCATGCAAAGAACCGGGCCCGGGCCCCCCCGGTCTCCCCTTGACCCCCGCTCTTGCCTGGGCAGAGTCCAGCAGCAGCTCCAGCACAGGCTGCTCCGCAGGGAAGAGCTGGATTTCCTCAATGATCCGGACTCCTCGCCTCGTAATCACCGCCTTATGCAGGCGACCGTCATCTACAGGACACAAGAGATGCCCGCCCGGTGAGAGGCCCGTGGGCTGCCCCCGTGCCCCTTTCCTCCCCACGAGGAGGTCTTTCCTGCCTCTGGCAGGCCCAGTCCGCCACCTGAGCTCCAAGAAGATGGGAAAGCCAGGTTCGGGTCCAGCATCACCTCCTCTGCCCTCTTTCCTTGGCTTGCACTCGGCCCGTTTCTTTCTATTCCGTACGCACCAACTCGGCCGTTCTCCACACAAAACCACTGATAGGCAGACGGGATCAGCCTCAAGCGGTGGCAATGCAAGGCAGCAGCGGCAACGCAATACATGCACCTGGCTTCTCTACCCACCTGTGCCCAGGAACAAGACGTCGTAGGCTTGCTGCAGACTCTGGACACGCTGCACACTGAGCTGCCGGTAACGGGAGCGGGGCTGCACAAGGAGGGCCTGGCTGCGCACCGCACTGTTCATGAGGAAGTGGTCCTTGAGGTAGTTCAGGACCCGGTCCGGCATCTGCAGCGAAGAGGTGATCTTCATCTGGCGGGCCTTGGGGTTGATGCACTGGGAAGAGCCGGAGGGTGATTGGTGAGCCCTGGCATGCGGGATCTCGAGCAGAGGCCCCCTCCCCATTGCTCCAGGGAGAAAACCCAGGGGTTTCGAGTTCCTCTTTGGCCCGCTGCTCTGCGAGGCTCCTGCCATTCAACTGTTTTAACCAAGTGTCCCAACAGAGACTTTCCTGGGAAGGAAGTTGGCTTTCTTTTTCTCAAGCAGATGGAAAAAAAAGGCTAGAATTTGGGTACTGCTAAGTTTGGGAGTTTAACTCAAAAACAAAAGGCAGGAGCAGCACAGGAATTCACAAAATTTGTAGTTCAACTCTTGTTTTTAAAAGATGCTGTTATTTATTTATTTATTTATTTCGATTTATACCCCGCCTCCTTTCCCGGGTCAGGGGAACTCGAGGCGGCTAAGATGTCTAGACGCTCACAGAATTATTCTGCCAATACATGCAGGCCAAGACGAGCATTCGCACATCTGTGGCAAAAAAGCAGAGCGACACCAGCAGTTGGGAATTCCAGAGCGGACTCCCTTGCTCTTGACAGCTGCCCGGGGCGCATGGCTGGCTCACTGAAATGTGACGGGGAAGAGTAAAAATCTACTGCACCAGTAATCTGAAAGCTGCAGTTTCCTTTGCATTTCAGATGGCCCCAGACCGCCCCCCCTCCCCCCGGAATTTGGCCTAGACCATGAGCACCCTGAAATCAGAATCTCAGAAGAACAGAGTTGGAAGGGACCTTGGAGGTCTTGTAGTCCAACCCCCTGCTCAAATAGGGGAGTCTAGGCCATTCCAGACACGTGGCCGCCCAAGTCTCGTAAAAGCTCCAGTGATGGAGGGGGACCCCCAACTTCTGAAGGCAACTTCTCTTCCTCTGGTTAATGGAGAGAACAGCTGGGACGTTTCTCCTTAGGCTGCTTGTCTTCCCTCCCCAGGCAAGAGCTCCGTCCCAGGCTCTCTGCTCCCTGCTGTTTGGACTCAATAAGGGAAGCATATTTGTAAGATTTTACTTATTCTCAAATCTATTAGATCTTTTTGGCTTTTATGACCTAAAACCATCAAGTAGATTTGAGAATATATAAAATCTTGTAATCAAATCTTGTTCATTCAAGCTGGCAGCAAAAGATTCCAGTTCAGTTTATGGCACAGTTGTTGGGCGCAACGTCACACGACGGGGACTTGCAACTTCCTGCCGGTTTCCCTGCTGACTTTGCTTGTGGGAGGCTGCCTGTGAAGGTGGTGAATTGCCTGATGTCACGATATGCGGAAAGGAAGCTCCCTGGGGGACAGTCCGACAAGACAGGGCTCGTCCCCAGCAGCAAACTCAGTGGGGGTGGGGGAGGCTCAGGAGACCCTCCCCAGATTTTTGCACTATAAAGGAGACGGCAGAGGAACCGTAATTTCAGACCTGCAAGATTGAGATCAGCCTTACCAGACAGACAGGAAACACAAGCAGAGAAGCTAATTGGAGAGCTACACTTCGGAATCCTGCCCCCCTCTGTCTCCCACCCCGCTTGCATGGGACCTGGGACACTGGTGGCCACTGTAAATGCGCATCTGCACCTGGAGAGCAATCGCTTGCTCTGGAAGTGCTGCAACAGCCGCAACTTCAAAGACCAGACGTACATTTTCTTTTATGGTGTCGCCGTAACTTCCAGTGTTCACTGAACAAGCGATGGGTAAGCGCGAACTGCTTGTCCATATCTGTGTGTGTGTGTGTGTGTGTGTGTGTGTGTGTGTCTATACCCAGAGCAATCAGTAAAGTTCTGTTCAGATTTGATGGTCTGTCTTAGTAGTAACCTAAGTGAAAGGGCCGAAGGAGGAGGATATGAAGAGGGATGAGAAGCCACTTACTGCCCCGGGACGGGGTTCTGGCACAGGATGGACGTCGGTGTACCACTGCTGTGTCTCCCGGTTGACCTCTTTGTAGAGCCCATCGAAGGCTTCCTTCACATCGGAGATGGGGAAGGCACACACTGCAGCAGCCCCAGGGCCTTTGCGATCCCTGGCAGAGAGGGGCAGCAGAGGCCGTGAGGGCCAGGGGTGCCCAGAGCACACCCTTCCCACCATCTGCCTGCATGCTGGGCCTTAGTCATGATGTGCCCCTCTGCCTAGGCCAGCACCCTCTGTGGGTGCTTTGGTGCCAGTCCCCCCAAGACTCACCACTGAGAGGTAAAGACCCCGTAGAAGACCGTCTCTGGCCAGCCGTCACCCAACACAAACATGTCCTGAAGCACATTGAAGAGGAAGCCGTCCTCCGGGTGGGAGCAGAGCAGCTGAGCCTTCAGGAAGGTTGTCCATCGTCGCTGGAGCACACGCTCTCCGCCCAGGTCACCCTGGGGGGGAGGGGGAGGGAGGAAGCCAGGAAGAGGAGAAGCAGGCTTGCCAAAGGTTGCCCCTCCTTCCGTGCTGCCGTTTCCCTCGGACACACAGATCACCTCTGAATGGCCCCTCCTCAGCCACCGAGCTCGGCCCCTCCAGCCCAGGTGTGCCAGTTGAGCCCCTGGGAAACTCTGGCCCCCAGGCGCAGGACAGAGAGGACGAGGAGGCAAGGACAGCTGCCAGGACTGGCCGATGCCAAGGGCCAGGCAGCCCAGACCCCAGATCCTGGGAAAGCTTAGCAGAGAAAGGCAGGGCGGATTGTTGCGTCTAACAGCCATTCGCTCCTTTTTGGAAGAGAAGGCATTCGTCACGGAGGGAGGGGATCGAAAGCTTCTCCAAGTGGTCCTGGGATCACTCAGCAGACAGCGGCTTCCACTCCTCTGCGTGGCCCCATCGGGAAAGGAAGGTAATGGGCACCACGCAGACCCTTCCAGCAGGTCAGCTCAGGGACCGGGAACCTCAGCCGGAAGGGGGCCGCTCTCGCCTCCCTCCAGGGCCGCCCTCACCTGCTAACCTGAAGGGGCCTAGCAAGAGGAGCAATGGCTGCTTTCGATCGGTTGGTTTTAAGAGAAATGCCCATTCTGGGGGAGCCCCAGAGCTGCTCGTGGAGCTGGGAACCTCCACCCCCATCCTGGCTGTGCTTTGAGAGGACTCGGTCCTTATTCTGCCTGCCGGAGTCGAGTTCTCCTGGAAGGCGCCTGGGAAAGCAAGGGGCGTCCTGTCTGCCTTTCGGCACTGAGTGGGTTGCCAGCCGGCTCAGGAGACCACAGCCAGCTTGCCACTGCAGAGGCAGAGGGCAAGAAGGGACAACTGGCGCAAGCAGATTTCGGCTCCCACACACACACACCCCTCACCTTGCACACACGTGCAACGCGGGACACAACAGTGTCTTCAAAGAAGTCAAACTCCTTGCCGGTTTCACTGAAGAAGAAGTAGATCTTGCCATCCTCCTCCTCCTCTGGGGTGCTGCTCTCCTGCAGGAAGGCAGAGCCCACAAAGAATGGCTCTGCGCAGGATAAAGAAGACGGGTTGGGCCCTACTTTCCCTCCACTTCAAGGGCCCCACACCCAAGGGGGGGGAAGGAGAAGGGGACACGGTGACTAGGGCCACGCTTGCCGGCAAAGCCAGCCAATTTTTGCACAGAGTACTAAGGGCAGCTTAAAAAATCGATGAAGCAATATAGCAATGTTGTAAGCCTATGACTACAATAAAATGAAGGGCAATCAGCAGTAACATGAATCCAGCAAGTGCCCAAGAAATAATTTGCCCAAATCCAAGAACCTTCGTGGGCTGCCCAGGTTGGTTTCACAGCAAGAGCTGAGAGCTCTGGGGCTCCACCTGGCAAACTGTCATGGGTTGCCCTGGTGGTGACTCATCCAAACCTGGCCAAGGTCACCTCAGAGCTGCCCATGCTGAGAGCCAGTGAGCAGAGACTCAAGAGCCCACATCAGAGCCCAAACAGAATCTGCCGGAGTTACTGAAAGGCAAGGACCTCCCTCCGAAGAGCTCCCTGCTCTGCTCCAGGCTTGTCCACCTGAGAGGCAGGGTTGCTATCTAAGCCGCTGCACAAATGTGAACTCCCCCCTCCCCCGGGTGCCGCCAGCATCGCCCTCCTCCTCCTCCTCCTCCTCCCATCCACCCATCACCTACCTTGCAACCAGTTGAGGGAACTTTCTGTCTTGATGGGCGGGCGGCTGCCAAGGCTGCGGAAGATGGTGGGCTCGTTGCCCTGAAACTTGCTTACGGTACCCGTGTACAGCTCACCATCTGAGAGGAAGCAGCCATTATAGGGCCATGGGAAGCTTTCTGCCTGCTCCACCTGGACCTCGCCACCAAGAGTGGAGAGAAGACCCCCACCCCATATTGTCCGTGGCCAATGAGTCCCGGGGAGATCATCCTTACTTGCAGGGAGCAGCCCCTCTCCCTCCACCAAAGGTGACCAGCCTGGCCGCTTTGACACCCCCAAAGCTTCTTACCAACCATGATGGCTGTAGATCTGTACTCCGGGTCGAAGGGGCAGCGTCCCTTCCCGTCCTCCAGCAGGAGCTGCCCCGAAGGATCTCGCTGCAGCTGGAAGGTCGGCAGGTTCTGCATGGGAGAGGGCCATGGCTGGTGAGCCCCCCATAGGAAAGGGCAGACCCACAAGCCCCACCAGCCTGAGCTGGCCTACTCTGCACAGCCCCATTTTCAATCTGTTCTCTCTCCTGCACGGCCCAGCCCTGCAAACAGGTCTTCATGCGCTTTCTGTCTTGGGGAAGGAAGCCCTGGATGCCCAGTCCAGCAGGGAGCCACCTGAAGAGGTTGCAGACCCAGCCGTTGTGCCCCCCCACCCCACAGAGGGCAAGGGGGGCTGTCCAGAATGTGGCTTCAGGCTGGGTCTTCCCACCATTTTGGAAGGAGAGGGCTTGATCCTGCACAAGCCACCACACACGTCCTGCCTGTAATACAGGAATCTCCTCCGCCTGGCAGCCTCCCTAGGGAACAACCAAGATAAGGTTCCAAGGAATTCAGGGAGGGTTGCTTTGGGTCCTCTTGCAGTTGCACGCAGGGACTCCAGACTAGTTCCGTACTTGACCCCCCCTTCCCTGCCAGGCTGGGTGGTTCCCAACAGCTGTCAAGGGCGGCTGTGAAAACCTTCACCAGGGACTCACTTCAGCCTGGGGCTAAAAGATGCCTTATTCTGAAGATTATTATGGTAAACTAGATCAAAGACATGCAATATTTATGGGGGGAGGCACTCAGAACTCTGAGTTTGTTAATGCATGATAGGCAGGACAAGCATAATAAGGAAACTGCTCTGATTTAAATAGCCTCATTATTCTGCTCCACAAAACATTCAACCATCTGCAACTAGTGATGGCCTCAGGCTATGCCTTACTAAGCCAAAGGAGAAGAACAACGAGGGCTGGGGGGCAGGGAGGTTGGGATGTTCCTCACAATGTAGGTGCAGGTGGGGCTGAAGGCGCTGGTCCCACAGGTATTTGCTTTTTTTATGTGCTCTTGAACTTCTAGGTTGGCAGAAACTGGGAGAAGTAATGGGACCTCACTCCATTAT
>JANHGC010002770.1:0-10895 GCA_027560395.1 Boaedon fuliginosus | reverse complement strand
GAGCCGGGCCGGAGAGGGCCGGGGGCCGGCTAGGCCGGCCGGGGCGCCGGCGAACTCACCCTGGGAGTCCCGCAGAGGCTCGGCGGCGGGACGCGCAGCCCCGGTGGGCGCGGGCGAGGCGAGGGGCCTCCGGGGCGGCTGCCGCAGCGCGGAACTCGGGCGGCGCTGCTGCTGCTGCTGCTGCTGCTGCTGCTGGCGCGTCCTCAGTTCCCTTTCCCTTTTCTCTCCCTCGCCCGCTCGCAGGAAGGAAGAAGGGAATGAGGCAGGGCTGACGTGAAGGGATGCAAAACAGCCCCTCCTAACCCGCGCGGAGAGAGAGAAAGAGAAAGGCGCAGAGAGGAGGGAGAGCCGCCGCCGCCGCCGCCGCCCTTTTATCTCGCTTTTGTTGTCGCACTTCCTCTCGCTCGGCCGCGCCAAGTTTCTCTCTCGGCTCCGCTCCCCCGTCCGCCTCCGCGGGGGTCCCCGACGCCCCCCCCGCCCGACCCGGGCCAGACGGGGCTCCGGGGGAGCTCAGCCTGGCCGCCTCCCGGGGAAAGGTGGGGAGGGAGCCGGGCGCCGGCCCGGAAGACCCTCATCGTCCCGGGCCCAGCCCGCCGCCCGGCCGCCTCCGCTCAGACGAGCCGAGGGTGCTGCGGGGCGCCCGAGAGAGGCCTGGCCCGCCGCCCTCTTTCCTGCAGCCTCACAGGCCGCTGCCTGCGGAAACGCTGGCTGGAAGCCCCGAAATCAGCCGCTGAGGTGAAAAAGGCCCAGTCAGCCCCTGGACGCCCCTCCCCACCGTCCTTGTGGGCGCAGAGGACGGGCCGCTCGGAGCAGTCGGTGGATATTGTGATTTATTTATTTATTTTATTTGATAGGGACGAGGTGCCCCTGCTTAACACTGAAGCTCCAGTGCTTTCCGTGGCCTGTGGCTGGGCCTGCCACATACACGCAGCCCTCATGGTTTATGGCACATTGCGCTGCAGGGATCCGACTCATCAGTTGTGGTTTGCTCATTAAATCCTTGTGTGTAGCAAGGAAGATGTCGGCCCTTACAAAGAACCACGTTCAGCTCTCAGGCCTGCCGGCTGTCTTCCACACATCATTTCCGATGCGCCCCCATTCTGAACCACAAAAACGTAGCCCTAAAGATTTCAAGCAGGAAAGGACTCCAGTCCCTCATTAACAGCTCCCAGGCTGTTCCTGAGACCTCCCCGCCCATCACACAACCCAGAGCTGGATTAACCCTTAAGCACCATAAGCACGTGCTTGGGGCATCAAGGGAAGGGGGGCACCACAGAAATTTTCCATAGCCGAATTTACCAAGGACCACGGTGCAAGACTGCAAATGGTGCAGCCGAACTAGGATCCACAAAAAGGGGCGCTCACATTAAATGAAAAAATTACATATATTTGAATTACAAGAGGGCACCAAAATCTTTTAAGTGCTTAGAGCCCCTAAGGGTCTTAATCCCAGGATGTACCACCCTTAGCCTGGAAACTGCCACCATCAGGTCTCCTCAAGGCGCCTCACTGTCAGACGCACCTTTGGAGCTACCCCCCTGCAAGCAGCTCTTCTTTCCACACAAGGCACTTTCAAAAGACCCACACTCCAGGAAGATCAGAACCCCATCATTCTGCCAAACCACCATTCTGGGTTTACTGACTGATTTGTGAAACGGGCAATCATAGTCCAGAAGGTCTGGGGCCCTGGAAATAGCCTTTTGCAGGAGAAAAGCTGGAGGTGTCATGAATGTCGCACAGAGAAAAGCCACAGCTGAAGCCTCGGGACGCCTCCCTTAACCTAGATTTTCAGGGTCCCAACTTTGATGAGGTTTCCCCCCATTCTTCTGCAAGTGTGCCCCCAGCCCACCAGAAATGACCCCCTTATCAGAGAGCAGCACTTGAGAATAGCCGGCATTATTGGATGGGTGTTCAGCTTTATAAACGGAATATTGGCTCAGCCAGTGCCAAGCAGTCGGGTCACATCCACCTTAGACTGTCACTTGGTGCTTCAGCAGTGGGACAAAGGCAGACCCCCTTAGGAACCCATGAAAGGAGTCCAGGAGCGCCACTACCTGCCTTTCAGAAGATTTTGCTTTGCACTCAAATGTGCAGGAGCCATGAGGTCATCCAGTCCATCTTTCTCTGGCCACCAGGAGGCTCCCGATGGCAGGCAGGATCTGCCTTGGTCATTCCTACCTCACAGCTGCTGCTTCAGGAGGGGCAACAGCTCTGTGGCCACAGACGGGCCAATCCACTGTGAAACTGGCATGTTCCTTTTCAGAGACACCCATGCTGGCCACCGCTACCAGAATTGTGATGCTCTAAAATAACGGCCTGTGGTTTATCTTGAGCCCTATCTTCAATTTCAGCCAACTCTGCTGATGTGGGAGAAAGGCCCTCTTGATGTGGCTTGGTGATTTATAGGCCTCTGATGCCTCCTCTTCTATCCAAACTAATAGCCCCAATTGCTACAGTCTTTGCTTCATTCTTCCAATGCTCTTTTTAATGTATTTCTTCATCACATCCTTCTTAATCCTCCTTATTTCCTTCTAGGACATAAACATCTTAGGAGCAGTCAAAATGCTGACCGAAGAACCTTTTGCTACCCCATAAATCACCCTCCTCCTCTGCTAATGGCCTCTTCCCTGACGGGCAAGTCCTCTTCCGCTGAAGCTACTTCCGAGCGAGGGAGGGAGGGAGCCGCTGCCGGCATTTCCTGCTTGCCTTCCCGCCTGGCCTTGAGCACGATCTGAGCTGCTCCAGGCCAAGGGCTTGCCAGGAGCTCTTATCAGCAACCTTCTCGAGACAAAGGCAACCTGGGCACCCTGACGGGGAGGCAGAGCCTGGCGTGGCTGCCACAGCTGGAGCAGCTGAGAATAAACTTCTATCAGACATCATGGGGAATTTTTTTATTTGTTTATTTGCATATAATTTTCATTAAGGATTTTGATTAGAATAGTAAAAGTTAATATGAACTATATAAAAAAAGAATAGTGGGAATAAAAAGTGCAAGAAAAAAATAGGAATATAGTGAGGAAAGAAATATATACAGAAATAACTCCCAAACTCATCACACATATAGACAAATTTAGTAACTCCTCACCCCCTCTAAGATTACGAATAGATTTGTCCATATCCCATATCCTTTCCTTTAACAATAATCAAATCCATAAAACATCCCTTTTATTTTGCTTCTGGTAGCAGCAAAAAAGTCCATAAAGGGCTACCAGAACTTTGCAAATAAATCTTGTATTTTAACCTTGATCAAATGATCTGTGCTCTTTTCTTTTATGTCTAACAATCTTAATCTTGAGTTTATTCAAATACTGATATAAGATTTGATTTAAATTGTTTATCCAATTACACTGATTTTATCAAGGGTTTAATAAGCCTCTTTTGTAGATCCAATAAGAAAACATTTTCCACATCATTTCCTTAGTTTTCTATTTGTATTTTCCCTTTAATTTTTAACACTTCAGCCAGCTTCTTTTCTATATCCAATAAACATCCTTTTCCAAAATATTATCTTGGAACATTTATACAGATAATCCTCAAGTTACAACAGTTCACCTAGCAACCATTTGAACTTGCCACATAGCCCTCCCCCCAAAGTACTTACAACACAGTCCCAAAGTTACCAACGTGGCAGCACCACCATGGCCGTCCGTCACCCTTACGAAGGACTGCAGAGGCACCGCAATATTCGCTCTTCCTATCCCCGTCCCCCGGCGGGGTCTCCACGGGTACTGGGCCTGTGGAGATTCCCTTATTTTGCGAAGATCTGTTGAGCCTTCGGTTTCTTTGCCTGCTTTGTTGCTTCAGGCCTTCAGAGCATTTATTTATTTATTTGATTTGATTTATACCCCGCCTCATTTCCCCGGTTAAGGGGAACTCGAGGCGGCTAACAACTGTTAAAAATACAATAAATTACAATTTAAAATATCTAACACAGTCAACATATCCAGACTCATCCAAAGGAGGGGGAGGGAGGCACATCATTTCCAGGCCTTCCCCCGGGCCTGGTCTTTGTAGCTTTACGGAAGGCCAACAAAGTGGGGATGGTCCTGATCTCCGCAGGGAGCTGATTCCAGGAGTTGGCGCTGCCACAGAGAAGGCCTTAGCACGAGGGCCTGCCAGCCGACATTGTTTGACTGACGGGACCCATAGCAGCCCAACTCTGAGTTTGCAGAGAACAAAGTTCCACAAGATCTCTTGCTACTGATCTCATGTGATCTTGCACACTTTAGGTCTCTGTTCTCTGGGAATTGAGGCCTGGATGAGATCCGCGGCAAAAGGCTTTGCAAACGGAGGGAAGGCTTCGGTGCTTCAGGCCTTCCCTCCGTTTGTCGTTTCCTTACCGAAGCCTGCAGGGAAATTGGGTCCCTGTAGGCTCTGGTCGTCTTAGCAAAAAGCCTTTGCCGGCAAGAATGGAGCCCAGGAGGGATGTACCAGCCCCTCCTGGGCTCCATTCATGCTGGCAAAGGCTTGCCAAAGTGTCTGCAAGTCGATGGGACGCTTTGAGGCAGCATGATTTCGGTGCCCTAAAGCCTCACACTGGCTTGCAAACAGTTTGGGTGCTGAGACTGGAAGCTTCTGGGGACAATGATGTCACGCGACCTCAGGCTCTCGTTCTCTGCAAAAAACAGATGGGTGCCCGAAGTTGCACGGGGTCACAGCCTCCAGAAGCTTCCAGTCTCTGCACCCAAACGGTTAGCAAGCCAATGGGAGGCTTCATGCTGCCCCAAAGCCTCCCGTCGGTGTGCAAACATTTTGCGTGCTGAGACTGGAAACTTCTGGGGGCTGTGATCTTGCACAGCAGAGAAGATGAAGAGGATACAGTTCACTAAATCTTCACAAGATAAGTGACTCAGCGCGGCAGGATTGGGGGGGAAGCAGTCTGGGGAGCATGGGGTATCTGGGTTGGGAGGAGGCCTTGAGAAGCCTTAAGCAGGTGGCCTGTTCCATCACGAGCCCACCCCCCCGCCCCCAATGGCCTTTCCCACCCTGAGCTACCTCATGTGCACTTAACCCGTGCATCTGATTAGCAAATGTGTGGGTAAAAGTAGGGAGTTTTCAAGTTCATTTTACGTGATTTGCTCCAATGAATCCTCGAGTTACGAATGTAATTGGCAAGCTCCACTGCATTCGGAACTCGAGCCCTACCTGTATTTCCACTTTCCGTACTTCGTCTTGCCAGACAAAATTTGGTCCACATTTGTCATTCCCACGTTGACACATTTTGGACATAATCTGCATAAAAGTGGACATCATTACGGACACTGTTGATACTGTAGTAATTTCTAGTTCCATTCTTCAAAAATATTTAATATTTCCAATGTTACAACATTTTATGTCATTTGTAAGCCCCCATTAACCAACACCTACTTAAAGTCTTTAGTCCCTTCCAGGTTTTGGTCCAAATCTATAAACTATCGTATTTTTGTTATACACCAAGATAATTGATTTAATTTTAATTCTTTTATATTCATACTTTTATGATGATGTAAGTCACCCAGTCACAATGGATAGTGAAAAGGGCAACGTATAAATTAGCCAAAATAATTCTGATTTTTATAAGAAGCTAGCAAACTGGACTCTTAATCTGTTGGTAACTTTCTCCGATCAAAATTTTATGTAGCTTTTGGTTTTTATTTTAAATTCTTTCTATTTTTAGGTTTGTAATTAATTTTTTTGTTTAGCGTTGAAGCTACACTTACCAGCTGACTTTTCAAACTTGTTCTGAAAGTCTCTAATAGTTTTTAAATGGCTAATAGACAATTTCAGAAAGTAGGTACAGAGTAAGGTTTGTGAACCTTTTTTTCCTTCCGTTCAGTTGTATCCAATTGTGTTGGGGGCTGTCTGGATCAGTCCCTGCAGTTTGCTTGGCAAAGTTTTTCAGAAGTGATTTGCTACTGCATCCTCCTTAGGGCCGAGAGAAAGTGACTGGCCCAAGGTCACGCAGCTGACTTTGCACCCACTAGAACTAGAACTCCTAGTTTCGCAGTTTCTAAACTGATGCTTTAATCATTGACACCAAAGAGGCTCTCTTATAAAACTAGCTTCTTACCCAGCCTTGCTCAGTTGTTTTTTTTTAAAGAAAAATATTTGTGCCACAGCGTTTGCGACCCTTCTGAAGCCCCTGGCACCCCCTCCCACATCTCTGGGCCAGGGGCAGGCCGGGCTCTAGGCCAAGGGCAGGCCAGCTCTGAGGAAAGGCAGCCAGGGCTTGACAGGGGCACTGGGCCGCAGCTGTTTGTGAGCCTTCTTAAGCCCCCGCTCCCCCTCCAACATTGTAGGCGACCTTACTTGACAGTGTGGGCTGCTCCGTGTGTCTTGGGCCTGTCACCACTTGGGCAAATCTGGAATTTATATGTATAAAACATGGCGCCGCAGAGGTGGTGCCTCAGTCAGTTTAAAAATCACACGTGTTCAATAGAGAGAAGCAATTCTGCACACGCTCAGTAGGGAGTTGCTGCTTGTTATTGAAGAATGTCCTCTTTTCCCCCCAAAAAAGGGGTCCAAAAGGGCGCCTACCCTTTGGAGCCCCCACCAGTGCTTTTCTTACTATGCTTTTCTACCTATCTGCCAAGTTTGAGGTAGATAGGTGCAGAACTGAAAGTTCTAGAGCACATACAAACTCCCATCCGCACCCCACCTCTCTTTTATAGATATAGATTATGTCCTTTAGTGTAACCTTTTATGTCTAACTTTATAAGGACACTAATACGTCATTAGTGTCCATATAAGGTAGTGTCTTCAGTGCGAGCAAGATGGCTAATCCCTTTGTCTCCCAGTGCTGATATCGGGAAAACTGTTGTCTTGCAGACTCCTCACAAGGAGCAGCTGTCTAGAGCACATCTAGATGACCTCCAGTCTTCTTCTCTGAAGAGTTTCCAAGGAACCACTCTGCTCACGTGGTCTTTGCTGTGGTTGTTAGCTCAGCTTTCAGGGAGGCATCGCCACTTTGCCGTCTAACTCACAGAGGTCTACACTAGGGCAACTGGCAGCATGCCAACTTCCTGATTACTTTTCCTTAATTAAAAGAATCCTAATAACAAACAAGTGGAACAGTCAACTCATCATCAACAGTATGCTGATGATACCCAGTTGTACATCTCTGCCCCTGATCGAATCAGTGATGGTGTCGAGGTGATGTCCTGGTGTCTGGAGGATGTGAAGATCTGGATGGGGACCAATAGGCTCAGGCTCAACCCTGATAAGACCGAGTGGCTGTGGGTATTGCCCCCCCATGGTCCAGTTGATTATCCATCTCTTATGCTGGGGGGGAGACAAATTGCTCCCCTCAGAACGGGTACACAACTTGGGGGTGCTCCTGGTTCGCAGCTACAATTAGACCACCATCTTTCAGTGTGACCAAGGGTGCCTATGCGCAGGTTCGCCTGCTACCCCAATTGCGCCCCTTTCTGGACCGGGAGGCTCTTCTTACGGTCATTCATGCCCTTGTCACCTCTCGATTGGACTACTGTAATGCGATTGGACTACTGTAATGCGCTCTACATGGGGCTGACCTCGGTGCACCCATATAACACCTATCCGTGATCTGCATTGGCGTCCAGTGATCGTCCGGGTGCAACTCAAAGTGCTAGTAACAACTTTTAAAGCCCTTCATGGCTTAGGAGCGGGCTACCTTCAAGACCGCCTTCTGGTACCTTAAGCCTCCCAGCACCCAGTTAAATCCCAGAGAGTTGTCTTATTGCAGGTCCCGTCAGCCAAACAATGTCAGCTGGTGGGCCCCCGTGCTAAGGCCTTCTCTGTGGCAGCGCCAACCCTCTGGAATCAGCTCCCTGCGGAGATCAGGATCATCCCCACCTTGTTGGCCTTCCGTAAAGCCACGAAGACCTGGCTCTGTCGGAAGGCCTGGAACTGATGTGGCCCCCTTTTTTGAATGTGTTGATTGCTGGTTTAGATTTATTGTATAATATTGTATTTTAAATGTTGTTAGCCGCCTCGGGTTCCCCCAGACCGGGGAAGTGAGGCAGGGTATAAATCTAATAAAATAAAATAAATATATAAAATGAACTTGGTGTCTATATTTCTCAGTCATCCAGGTCATGGTCGTGCGAAAGAGCTCGGAGTTGAAGAAGCTTCTTGGATGAGAAGCGAAACGTCTTCAAATAAAAACCAGAAATCCAGTTGCCTCTTGAAAAAGCACCTTTGGGATATTAGTAGTAGTCTTTCCTAACCTCCAGGTGACCTTAGCAACTTGCTAAAAGAATATAAATGACCAGCTGTCTGCAAGGAATATAAATCCTTTCATTCCCCACCATCCAGTCAGAGCTGAAGAAGCTTCTTGGATGAGAAGTGAAATGTCTTCAAAGAAAAAATAAAGTCCAGTTGCCTCCTGAAAAAGCACCTTTGGGATGACCATGACATGGATGGCCAAGAACCTCCATAGACATTTAGCGATGCACTTTGGGATGGACACCCTTCAAATGGTGCCAGGAGTAGGAATCAATTTCCAGAAAAATTGCAGACTACAGGAGCTGCTTGTGCTTCAGATACCACAGACTCATCCCCAACAGCCTGCACCTGTGCTCAACAATGAAGGGATACAGGGGAGAAAACATCCTGCAAAGCACAGCTCTAACTTCTCAATGAAAGAATAAGACGGATAAAATTCACAGTTGAGTTTTGAAAGAGAAAGTAGAACACATACTCCAAGAGCTGAAATCACTTCTACCCACAATAGTAGAGCCGGTCACAGAATTTATAAAGAAAGCACAACTAACACAACAAGAGCAAAGAATGACAAAAAGGCAAATTTTCTACCCTACAGCTTAGGCAGGAAAAAACACAAAACAGAAAAACCAATCCAACTGGACAGGACATGTCTCAGAAAACTGACCGATGGGTGAGAAATTCGTCTGGCAGAGAGCTTACCCAAATAGAAAGTAATGTTTTTGCCAAAGGACTGAATTTTGTATTAACACCAGAACAGCTATCAATTGTAGATCTCACAGCCACAGAGTCAGCCATCAGAACAATAAATTGGCAGAACCAGATCGTTCCAGAAGTAGAACAATTAAGGATGATGGTGTCTGCAGCCCTCACCAGTGCCAAAACTTCCCCTTCCTTGTCCAACCTCACAGTTCAAGAAAGGATAGTAGAGACATCCCTAGGAAGAGACCCAGGCATCACCATCCTGACAGCTTGATAAAGGAGGATGCACAGTCATCCTTAAAACACAGGACCACAAAGGCAAGGTGAACAACCTTCCGAAGGACACTGCTACATATGAGATTCTGAAGAGAGATCCCGCCCGCAGTTACAAGAAAAAGGGCATAGCTTTCTTGCAACATCTGAAGGAAAATGCCATCGACAAGCCACAATATTGCCATCTTTACCCTGGGGAAGCCACCCCGTGCATATACGGACTCCAGGGAAGGGTTCCTACTGGTTCGCTGGTTACCTGCTTTGTGGGCGCGCTTCCTGATCATCTGTCAAATGCGTGCTGTTGGATCAGAGTGCTTGCAGAACACACCAAAGATTTCGAAGTCAATCATGCGCAGTGCGCATTTGACAGACGATTGGAAAGTGCGCCCACAAAGCGCGTAACCAGCGAACCGGTAGGAACCCATCCCTGATGGACTCCCCAAAATCCACAAAGAGGGAACATCATTCAGACCAACTGTCAGCAGCATCAACTCTGTCACCTACAACATTGCAAAACATCTAATCACCTTATTAGCTTCTCTAGTTGGCAACACCACCCATTACATCAACAAAATCACAATTGACTTTGCTAGCAAAGTTTGGAAACTAAAACTGAACCCGGATGAGACCATAGTTTCCTATATGGGGCTTCCCTCTTCAGGTGCATTCCAACGACTGAAGCTGTCATGGTAGTGAAGAAACGACTGCTTCAAGACAGCAACTTAGGTGACAGAAGCCTGCATGGTGATTCCTGATAAGGAGTAATGGTAACAGCCTGATAAAAGAGTGTCCAATGCTATTCGACCCCCCATTGTGATGTTCAGATAAGTGTAGATAAAAACATGCTTCCGCTGATATAGGCTTTTTGCCTGCCTTCATGTCTTCCTGCCTATATGTCAGCCTGCATGGTTCCTACACCTTTCAATTAAATATCTATCCTTTTTTAATGTTATTATAAAACCAGTCTTTATAAAGCATTTACAGATAATAGGTTGCACTGCAACCTTGGTACATATAACATGGGTAATGATTACTTAACGCATGGTAAATATACAGTGCCTTCACCAGCTATTTTAATATTCCATCCACTAGCCAATGATACCTTTTGATAACTTGCAGTTAAATCAGTAAACATCTCTTTACTTCTAGTTATACATTGAGATGCACCACTATCTACAATCCACATATCATGGTTTATCAGTAATCGATATTGCTAAATGAATACCCTTTCTACCTCTATTTAGGTTATTTGTATACAGTTTTTTCCCTCCTTTTTACAATATCTAGCTATATGCCCTAACACTCCACAGGAAAAACATTTCCTTGCAGTATAGACAGTTGTACATTGTTATTCTTCCTGTGAAAACTTTATTGGTTGTTTTGGGATTTTTTGTTGACTGTCCCTAAATTGGGTTCTATCTTGCCTTCTTCTAAATTATTCTAATAACCTCCTGGTTATATTAGTCAATGTCAGTTCATCTTTATTTTTTTATTTTTTATATATATTTTTACAAATTTTATTTAAATATATACACTTATATATGCAGTATAAGTAATTCAAGACAATCATTATATGTATCTTCCATTCTATAGTTCCAAACACTTAGCTATTATTTACATCTATACACAATTTGTTAATCATCCTATGAAGACATGTCCAAAGTCCTGCCCGGGGGCCAATTGCAGCCCATTTTCAAATTTTAAGTGGCCTGCCTCCTCTTCTCCCTGCTGGCACACAT
>JANHGC010002769.1:118054-128203 GCA_027560395.1 Boaedon fuliginosus | reverse complement strand
GCAGGCAGGCAGGCAGGCAGGCAGGCAGGCAGACAGACAGACAGACAGACAGACAGACAGACAGATAGATAGATAGATAGATAGATAATCTGGTTTCCAAATTTAGGTAGGTAGATAGGTATAGGCTAAAAACCCCCCACCTGATTTCAAAATATTTTATCCAGATTTTCTTTTATTACCTTTTAGTTTTAGTTTTTTTCACTTTTATTTATATTTTATCATTCATATTTTATTTTATATTCCATTCTTAATTTGAATGTTGGTGGAAAGAACTTTATGTTGTCGTCTAACATACCCTCTGTACTGTAAATAGTCATCAACACATTAATGAAGTTCACTTTATCTTAAGTACTGCCTTTGAAACTCTATAGAGTTTTTCATCTGTGCATTTTAGAAAGTTTAGGTGTAAGAGGAAGAAGTTAAGAGTGTATTCATACTGTAGATGTTGTTGAAAAGACCCTGTTAGTCTCTGGTAACAACAACAACAACAAAAATCAGGAATCTGGTAGTTCCAGAGGTGGCATTCAGCCAGTTCCGACAGGTTCCGGAGAACCGGTAGTTTTGATTGATTCAGAGAACTGTAAAATACCACCTCTGATTGGCTGACAGCATAGCCACATCCACCAAGCCACGCCCACAGAACCAGTAGTAAAAAAATTTGAATCCCACCACTGGATCTCTCCCTTTTTAGTAGAGTAACTTAGAAAACATACTGCAAGAAGGATCTTGGAGTCCCAGTGGACAATCACTTAAATATGAGCCAGCTGTGCACTGCAGCTGCCAAAAAAGCCAACACAATCCAAGACAGACAGAATCAGGATATGTGAGGTACTAATACTGCTTTATAATGCATTGGTAAGACCATACTTCCGAGTATTGAGTTCACTTTTGGTCGCCACTATCTCAAAAAGATGTTGAGACTCCACAAAGTGGGGCAGAGAAGAGCAACAATTTGAATACTGGGCTGGAGGCTAAAACATACAACGAACAGTTGCAGGAATTGGGTATGTCTAGTTTAATTAAAAGAAGGACTAGGAGTGACATGATAGTAGTAGCATAATATCTGCCACAAAGAAGAGGGTGTCAACCCATTCTCTAAAGCACTTGAAGGCAGGACAAGAAGCAATGGATGGAAACTAATCAAGGAGAGAATCAACCTAAAACTAAGAAGAAATTTCCTAAGAGAACAATTAATCAGTGGAATGACTTCTGTCCAGAAGTTGTGATGGTCGACATTGGAAGTTTTAAAGAAGTTATTGGACAACCATATGTGTGAAATTATGTAGAGTTTCTTACTTCAGCAGGGGGTTGACCTAGAAGACCTCCAAGGTCCCTTCCTACCTTTTTATTTTATTATTCTGTTGCTGGGCAGGAAACAATAAAATAAATAACAGTGTAAAAGGGGTGTAGAGGGTTTTTTTACATCATATTTGTGTAGATATATATATGTTAACATTTTTCACTATTTCCAGGAATTATTCTCTCTCCAAGGTGAAATTTATAAACATACGTAGGGAAAACGATGTGTTTCAGTATTTTGTTAGGGATTAATAAGATAAAAATAAGGTATGGGATAGAGAATAATAGTTTCCCTAGCTTGTCTTCTGGAAAACTAATATTTTAGCATATGTTTTGTGAATACAAAAGTATCCTTCTGCTGGAACTTCAAGTACCTTACTATGTTGATGAAGCAGTTCGCAACAAATTTGAGTAGTTATTTTGCACATACAGCATTAAAAAAAAATTCAAATCTTTGATAGTGTGCTGTTTGTATGTATGCAAACCTTATCAATAAAGATATATATAAAAGTGCAAGGAATAGATAAGGAATAGACAAGTTTCATACATGATCCTCTCTATCCTAAAATTCTAATAATACTGCTAAAAATGAATGACAATTGACTCCATCCATTTTTCAAAACAAGGGAATTAATTTGTTTTCCATACATTCTTCTGTCCTGACTAGAAAATTTGACTGCAAACAACACATTATTATTATTATTATTATTATTATTATTATTATTATTATTATTATTATTATTATTATTATTATTATTATTATTATTACCATTGTTGTTGTTACTCTGGTTTTGACTTTCTTCTAAGCCATCAAAAACCACTTTATTCCTAAGTTACAAACCTAGAAAGAGAAAATAAGCTGTCTCCTTTATGAAGGGACAGCAATGCAATTTTAGGTTTTATCTATTTATGCCAATATTGCATATGGAATTCGTGGGTGAAGATTCTACAGGGGAGGAAAATAATATTTCTACAACAATTTTATGACATTTGCTGGTATGGATAAAATGAAAAGAGTTTAAAATTACCAGGCTTGCTATCTCAAGGAGACAGGTGAATTATTCCAGCTATCACTGTTTCATGTTATAGGAAACAGAGGAGCATTGAAGTAATTGAATAGTTCATATGCAGGAAACCACAGTGAACAGATACAACTTTAAAAGGAACAATTCACACATACAGCTGAAAGTTCAAAGACAAAGGAAGAAGAGGAAGAGGTGAGGAAGAAGTTGATTTCTTTATCAGAAGATAGTAAAAAGATTGCTGTTGCTGTCTTTTCAAGACTGTTATCTCTCTTTCTCTTATAACCCTTTTCCTGGATCAGTCCAGACACTAGAAAGCCATGGTTCTCCCTTAAGTCTCAGACAAGAATGAATAAGAGAAGGCAGCTACAGGAATCTGCGCCTCTTTAATGAGAATAAATTGGGATCAAACCATCATTTATACATTCATTAAACTGTATTGGCTGCTCAGCTCTTATGGATTCTGAATTAGAAAATAACCTATAAAAGCAGCTATGATTTCATAGCCTGTTTTGTTTCAAACTAGTTGAAGAAGATGTACAACTACGCTTATGTAGAATAATGGGTGCATCCATTCCCATGATAAAAATAGACTAGTAACTGCTGTTATTTTATTGTGCATCATTTAGGGTCAAAGACTAATATGAAAGAGTTCTGTGCCTCTTTTTTGCCAGCATACCCATCCTATCTTGTTGTGAACAAATGGTGGAGATTCTTGAACTGTTGTAAAAAAAATGTAAATAGAAGCTAGACTAATTCCATCTGATACTCCTCCTCCCAATAGGAAATGGTTTTTTTATTCAGGTAAGCTTTTAGCACCTAAGTTGACACTGCTGGTCTCTGTTGTTCTGTACTCTGGTCAGTGCGGTACTTTCCTTCCCACTGGTTTGCTTTTATTTGTTACACTTTAATGTTTAAATCACAATTCTGAATTTTCATCTTAAATGGTTTATAGTAGAAGATAGCATACCAGTTGAATGAAGAATTCTGATGCATTAATATATCCAGCAGATTCAAGGAAAAATAAATACATGACAAACTAAGCCTCTCCCAAACCATAAATCTCTTGGAACAGAATGATACGGGGCAATCGCCCATGATGCAGTGGTGACTGAATAAGCAGTATCTAGAATCAATATTTTTATTTTGATTGCTTAATCATGGTGAAAATATGGAAGAGAAAGAGAAAATGCCTTTATAGTATTTTTTTCATTCTGGTTCAATGGGCTGAATGTGATAATACAGTAAATTATAATTTTTTTTTTAAGCTTTGGGTTATTTCTATATAAATTGACTGCACATTCATTCAGGTGAATTTGTGTATATTTTTAGGATTGCTCCTACCCACTGCTCCACATACTGTAGGAATAAGTAGAATAAATAATATAATGGCACCTGCTTAATGGAGATACTTTTCCTGTACAGTCTAGAACCTAAATGTGTATTTCCTCAGGTAAGAAATATGTTTATGTTTATTGGATTTATACCCTGCCTCTCTTCCCCAATCAAGGGGAATGCGAGGCGGCTATCCAAATAATAGATCCATTGCAATAATTTCATGAACACGGAAACTTCCAGGGGTTCTCTCATTGGAAATTTTGAATTTTGAAAGTTTGAATCTGATTAATCAATCAAAAATCACACCAGGAATAAATTAAAATTTTCAGACTTAACTAACATATCAATCAATACTGTAGCCAACTGAATATAGATAGACCCATATTGTTAATACTTGGTTTAATATAGTTTGTGAATTTCATTATTTATGCTATAGTTTGTATTTGCTTCCCAAATTAAATACTAACATTTGTTCACTGTAGTCTTTCTGATTAATAAAAGCAATATCTTTGCTATTTCCCCCTAACAGGGGAAATGAGGCGGGGTATAAATTTAAATAAATAAATAAATAAATATTTGTTTGCATACTTAAAAGCTGTAGGTGGTAAGAAATACAGGAACTGAGTCTTGGAAAAACCATTCTAAGGGCTGGTTAATCATAGACATGTCTCTTCCTCTTGCCTTTTTATCTATATTTCTTATTTATGGATGATATAATAATAGAATGATTTTTAATAACCTCTTAACTTTTTGCTATGCTCATCACTTTTTAAGTCTCAGACTTGGAATGTTAATTATTCAAGAACACCTACAGGAAACACAGGAAACAAAGCTTGAATAAAATGTAGATCAGATAAAATTGCTATGATTTATTTAATGTCTAGATTATTGTTTCTCAATCTTGGCAGTTTTAAGATGTGCGGATTTCAACTCCCAGAATTCCCCAGTAATCCAGGCATCACAGGGAAAGATGATGCAGGTTTAATTAGTGATACTGCAAAAGCATGGTGGATTTTTTAAACTACCAATAGAATTATTGATTTTATTTTTGAAAAATCTGAAAAACGTTGCAATGTGGAAGTCAATGTGCCACCAATAGAAATGAAATAAAACAGTTTAAACTAAACAGTATTTTAATCTAAAATAAACTGTCTTCTGTGTTTGATTATTGCTGTGCGCTGGTCATCTCAGTGGAACAAAGGATAGCACAGCTGAAGGAAGAGAATGAGAAGAATAAACCAGGATCCCTCTTAGTAACGCCACTATTTATGCCACTGTGCTAGATGTAGGTAGAGATGATGGCCTGAATTCCTCTATGGGGCATTCTGGGTTTGTCAGAATATTAACACATGTTGCAGCTTCAGATCAACACCAATATCAGTTTCAGTGGTCTAAAAGGGACAATCCTCCTTGTCTAAAAATCAAGGATTAATTTGGGGGCACTTTGAAACTGCAAAAGTAGAAATGGCCACGACTTCACTGAAACTAGGAAGGAATGTTAACTTTTCTCCTAAAGTCAATGTATTGTAGAAATTTCGCCTCTTTTGTGGTAATATTGTAATCTACATTTTATACAGTTGGAAGAAATTAGTTATTTTGTTTTAGTAAGGAATGCACTGGGAAAACTGCATTATCCAGTTCTGGAAAAGCAGAGCTGAAATATTGCTATTTTCCTATAAACTGGAGAAAATCTTTATAAAGAGTCAAATTCTTGATGTAAATCATGGCCATCCTGAGATTCCTTTAACTCCCTATATATGCAGAATCAGCTAGACCATGGGTATCAATCTTGCAACATACAGCATCATATGATGTATCTTGACTTTTCCCCCCTTCACTAAACCAGGCATGGCCAGCACATGATACATCCGGCCCGCGGGCCGCAAGTTTGACAGTCCTGAGCTAAAGTATTGTTCAAAAATCAAGGTCTTTAGTAACTGAATTCTAATTGCATGTTATGGATTATCCAATTGTATGGGGTCCATTTGGTACACTGAACTACAAACTAGCTAACATAAACAAACCTGGGCTGTATGAGCCATAACTATCATACATGGTAGCAAGTTGAAATTCCATCAGGACAATACTTTGTTACTGCTTTCCTAGCCCTGGATTAGTGCAGTTGATATCTTCATTAAGGTGATGGAGATGAATGAAGCCATATGAATTTAGTTAGGCAAAAATAAAGCTCTTCATGATTACTATGGTTTGCCATAAGCTATAAAGGTATGAGAAGGCACTTTATAAACTTTAAACTGTTACAGTTCTAAGGGAGGCCCCTAAATTTCAAGCAAAATGCCCAGTCAAAAAAGACTCCCATCCTGTAACTATTCTTCTATATCTCCTGGAACATTTTTCAGGTGAGACATTGATCACCCTCTCATTCTAGTTAGTTGGAGCCAGATTCTGCGTTCCCACTAATGATGGCATGAGGAAAACCAGCAGTCAATTTCCCAATAGCTAACAGACAGAGATGAAGCGGCTGGAAGAAATCATGCATATATTTGCACTGTTTAAGGGCCACTTGGTTTTTTTGTCTGAGAATTGTGGTTGGAAGAAATATTTTTGGAACAGAAAAAAATAGAAATATTTTCTGTGGAGTGTGCAGTCTGCCCTAACAGTTGGAGATACACTGATCGTTGGTGTAATTAATCAGTTTGCCTTGAAATCAAAGGCTGGTGCTTGTTTCTAAAATGCACTTGAGTATTCAGTAGCACACTTTGCATTTTTGTCAATAGAGGAAGCAATTCATTGCATTCAACTCTTTGTGCATAAACTTTCCCTTTATTGAAGCAATGGAAAATAGAAATCTTTTATATGCAGCTGATATTCTTATGTGAAATTGAGTTTCCATGCAGCAACTGGATTTGAAGACAATGGAGTAAGTGGATCTGGCCAAAAATAGACATATAAACAAAGCAGTGCCTTGTTGAATTGGATTCCTGGCCCATCTAATTGAGCAATCTGTTCACACTGTTTTCAAGCCACTGATCCCCATGACTAAATGCAGTTGACTGATTATTACCCTTGTATTACCACACCTAATTATGGAGCTTTTACTCTGGAATATGTTGATATGTTTTCTGCTGCTTTTTCTTGTGACATTATAGTGTTAATTGTCATAACCAATCAGAATGTCTCCAATTTAAATCTCATCTCAGTCACAAATATGTAAGTTAGCCTTAGTGGAGAGACTACATATCTTTCCTTTCATCTGTAATTTATAATAACACTGATAAATCTGTAATTTATAATAACACTGATCAAGTTAACATACGTAAGGTTGGAATGAGTATCTAAGATGATAGGGGCAAAGGAATCAAAATATAGCTACTTCCTTAATTGGATAGGATCAACAATTTATTGACTCAGAAAGCAACAATGAGTTGGAGTTTTAGAGTACAGCATTTCCTCATCTGTACCTCATGTTCTCTTCAAGACCCCCTTTTATACCCAAGGGAGAAAAAAAATACATTGAGGAGGACAAAAGATGGAATAGTTGCAGAGAGTTTTTGATTACAAATTAAATGATGCTCTGAAGTAGGGCTATAGACTGGGGCTGTAAAAATCCAGAGAACCACCAGATAGTAGCAAATATTTTATACCGTATCTCTTTGTTGCCTTTCGTTGATCTTCTAGATTTTTGCAGCTTAGATCTGATGGTAGAACCTTTGAGGGAGAAAAAAATCAATTTATATGAATGTTCAGATTAATTGCTGTTATCTTCATCTTGGTCTGCTCTTGTCTTCTCCATTCATATTTAGTATTCCCTGCCCCATTATTTTTTTTAGATTGGCAGTTACAAATACATATTGTTTTGAGTGTTCATCTTCACCATTCTAAGATTTGGGGCCAAGCATAGCAAATTTATACCTAAATTTATATGAAGTACTCAGAGTGTTTCAGAATGTCCTGCCTTTTTATATCTCTGTGTCATGTGCCTCCCCAAAAACCTGGGTGATTGCTCACACTTATTAGTGTAAATCTCTTGTAACTGAAATCTGAAGAAAGTTTCATATTGTATCTTATTGGTATGTAGGTGCAAACATGAAGTAGCTATACAAATAAGTCTGGAATGGTTCCCCCCCCCACCTATATCAGTCTCATCCTAAATGCCTTCAGAAGAATTTGAACCTTCAAAAGGCAAGTGGTTGTTCCCCTAATTTTTTAAAAATGGAATCACATAAAATGCAATCATGCAGGATATGAAAGAAAAAAAAATGTTAAACATTTCTGGTAATCTTAAAAATTAATGCAAAAATGATGGGCAACTTTGGAGGAGATGACCTACATGAGGCTCTGTGATGAGGTAATTTCCCAAGCATTCACCAGTCTAGCCTAAAATAGGAGATCAAATGGAAGGAATTACTTTATTATAGATAATGCTGCCATTTCCAGATAGTTGTGCTTCAGTTAAACCTATTGAACCAAGATCCTCTGTGCATTTCTGTCTAGAAAATTACTCTGCTGAAAGATATGCTATAGGAAAAAGCAAAATGACCAGACTGCAGACATTTTAGACCCATTAACAAAGATGCAGTCAGCTGCAAATCAGGTTTCAAATCATGCTTTTGGGGGGAATTTGTTTTTAAAGCGGTGGCTTGTCAGTTTTGGAAATATTTCTCTCTGGGGTGCAGAAAGAACTGAAATAATGATCTCAAAATACGGAAGAAGTATAATGGGTGGCTTTGCAAGGAAGCACCCTTTTGTTAGTAATTTTCACCTATTTGACATCACCTTCCTATTTATATACATAGTCCTCAACTTATGATCACTTGCTTAGATCGAAGTTACAATGAGCCTCCTTAGGGCTGCTTATGAGGTGGTTCCAAAGTTCTGACATCACCTCCCCCAGTCATGTGATAGCATTTTGGGTGCTCAGCAACTGACCCACATTAATGGCTGTTTGCAGTGTGATGTTTTTGCTGAAAACTGGCATTTACTTCTGGTTTTTGGCAAAAATAACCCATGGCAAACAATGGATTTGCTTTACAAGCATTTTCACTTGACAGCCATCCCCCAAAAGGTCATAAAATTGGGTCAGTCATGGGGGTGATCCACTTTACGACTGTCATGATGTGGGAAGTACACCCCAAAAGGACAGTGCCAGAAACCTCACAGCACCAGAAATATTAGAAAACAGTGTGAAGATACTCAAGCCTATCCTTCGCCCTTTAAGAAAACCAAGAAGCACTAGCTGAAGGGAAAACTCAGAGCAAAGTAACATAGCTGACAACAGAAAAACTTAAGTACACCCATTAAGATAAGGGGAATCAGGCAAAAAATAAACTCTCCAAGGTAAACCAAAACTCCCTTTTCCTCTTTCCTGACGGAATTAACCCCCAGGATACGAAAGACAAAGCTCCAGGAGCAGGATTAACCCATTAAAGAGGGAAGACAAGGGCAATTACTTTAACTGAGGCACACAAATAACCCCATCAAACTGTAGGAGCTTCAAAGGAAAATCAAGTACAAGAAGGCATGGGTTTGCCTCCCCAATCTGCTTGCAAGCCAGGAATGCTCAAGCTGTGTCACTTTTTGCTTCTTGCCTTCCAGTGGTGGGTTCAAATAAACCCACCACTGATTTGCTAAAAATGAGCGCATATGCATGCGCACACATGCTGCTCCCCACATAGCCTCACAGCTGCATGGCAGCCCAGTCACTCCCCTGCTTTGCCTCGCAGCCATTTTTAAACGGCTGCGATGCTGTGGAGGCTGCATGCCCACCCAGTCACCCAGCCACCCACCCCAACGCTAAGACGCAAAGCTTGCTCCAGCAAAGAGCTGAGGAGCCTTTAAGCTTTAAGAGCTTCTCCCCAGGCCACAGAGACTTTCAAAGCTGCTGCAAAGAAGTGCTCAGGAGCAGCTTTGAAAGTTCCTGTGGCCCAGCAGGACGAAGTGAAAGCTGCTCTTATTAACGCTGGTACTTGGGAGGGGCTCTCACTCATCGAGATCCACGGCAGCCCCTCCCAAGTACCAGTGTTAATAAGAGCAGCCTAACTTCGCCCCAGGCAGTGGGGATTTTCTTTTTTTTTCCAAACATTTTTTTTATTGTTTTTCTTTTTTAAAAAAAACATATCTTATCACAAGCAGAGCCATCATGGGCATATTTTCAGATATCCAAACAATATTTAAATTTCACCTTTCCATTATTCCTTTTATCTTTAACATAATGCGATATATCAATTTTCAATTCCCTCTCTAGTAAAAGAAAAGAAAAAAATTCTTCATATGCTTAAACAACTTCATGGATTCATTCATTTACTTATCTATAATTATTATCAAGTTAGTATACAATTGTCAAACAATTCTTTTCCCCCCCGCCTCCTGTTCCCCTTTTAATTCTCTAGTAAAATATCATTTTATAGTATTACATTAAAAACAAACCCTATCTTAGTTTATAAACATCCTATCCAGGGGTGGGTTTCAAATTTTTTAACAACTGGTTCTGTGGGCGTGGCTTAGTAGGTATAACTTAGTGGGCATGCTA
>JANHGC010002769.1:84215-95804 GCA_027560395.1 Boaedon fuliginosus | reverse complement strand
GTACTTTTAAATTATTATTATATTGTGGTTTTTAATATTGTCTTTATTGTACCCATTTTAACTGCTGTAAGCCACCTTGAAGTGACTCTTGACCAGAGAAGAGAAGTGGGGCATAAATCCAATAAAATAAAATAATAAATAAATAAATAAATAATAAATAAATAAATAGAAGTAGGCTTGATGAATAAGCCATGTGATTAGGTATAAATCAGGAAGACAAGACTTTCCCACCTATATACTTATTTCCATGCTATTCATGAATCAGAAATTAAATGATTTGTAATTACATTGACTCTACCTTTTATGAATTCTAACATTTCCCACCTTCTGTACATAAGCTTTGGGTAAAGTTGATATGCCCAAGGAAGTGCAGCACTCTTTACTGCTATTTTACTTAGGTTGTTTGTTTGTTTTACAAAAGTGAGAATGTTGTAAACAATTTCTTTTGTCACCACTAATATGCTTAATACAAATATGGAAGAAATGGTAAGATATTAGATAGAAAGGATATCCCACTTTCTATAGTATATATCTCAAAACATTTAGAAGTGATGCGACTGATGGCTGAACAGAATGGCTTTACTTTTAATTAGTATTATATAATATGCCATAAAAATTCCTGAAAAATGCTTTTGACAAAGCAACAAGTTGAAATAAACATAAGACTGTAATTGTTGCAGAAAAGCAATATAATTGCTAGTAATTGAATTGTCAGAAATGCAAATGTTATCTTCTTGACATTTACTATTGCTGTTCTGTCTCTTCTAATTATTTTCATTAGAGGCTGAAATTAACAAAGGAAATTATTCAAATTAGGAATAGTTACAATAGATAACATTTATTTCTTAGTTATCATTTATCTATTCAGTTGGAGCTTTTATGTTCAATTATTGTTTCTCTCCTAGGGAATTGCACCAAAATTGAAGTTTCACACAACTTGTATTATTTCAGAAAGTCTCTTAAGTTCCACAAAAGCTCAGAAGCAGAAACAGGTTAGTATAACTTAATTGCAAATAGTTCCCATAATGTTTTGCTACATTTATTCTTATGTGGTTTGTTTGTTGAAATAACTTATGAAACTTCATGTAAATTTCATTATTAAATAAAAGATTGCTTCAATTGAAAGCAAAAGTCTGCTGAGTAAAATCTTATATGCTTTTTAAAACAGTTAAAATAGTTAAAAGTATTTGACAATCATCTGCGTAACATGTTTATTATTCCTGTGATAAATATTTATTTCACTCTGTACTTCTTGGCATAATCATTAAGTACTGTTGGTAGAAAAACCTTGGCTTTTTACTATTCACTTTTCTTTTTTATCAATACATTTTTATTTTATTCAAAAAATTAAAACACAAAATCCAAAGGGAAAAAAATAACAAAAATAAAACAAAACCAGAAAAAAACATTAAAAAAATAAGGATGCTAGTTAAAAGAACAAAAATTACATATTATCCTCCCTAATTGAACATTGACAAATATATTGCAAAAATAGTAGCTTTCCCCTCGCAAAACAGATTATAAATTTCTATATCTATTTGCAATCCAGTTTGACCTGTATTACTTTACATTACATTACTTACTTGTATACATATATATATATATATGTGTGTGTGTGTATGTATGTATATGCATTTGCATATGCATATATTTGGAGAAAAAAATAAACAGGTTAATCAACAGAAGAACTAAACTTCAAAGGCCTCTGTTACCAACCCATTGTTGTAATTAACTTATTGAAAGTCTACAATGGTTTTTTATCCATCTAAAGCCGTGGTGGCACAATGGTTAGAATGCTATATTGCAGATTCATTCTGCTGAGTGCTAGCAGCTCGATCCTGACTGGTTCAAGGTTGACTCAGCTTTCCATCCTTCTGAGGTTGCTAAAATGAGGACCCAGATTGTTTATTTATTTATTTATTTATTATTATTTATTTTATTCGATTTATACCCCGCCTCTCTTCACCCGATGGGGAACTCGAGGCGGCAATATGTTGGGGGCAATATCATCATGAGTTTGGTTTAAAGCTGTTGTTGACCCATCAATTTTTTTATTTATATTTAAGAAAAAAACTGAGTTGGAGGGCATTCTTTTTGCCAATGCTTCCCAAAAAGCTTTATCTCCTTTTTAGAGACATTGTGAAAAACACACTTTTCCTTCCAAGGACAAGACAAGCAGATAAATTATAACCCAGAATCCACAAAGAAAAGTTGAGATGATTTTTTTTTTCAAAATAAAAAGTGATTACAAGAAAGGGAATTTTCCCATCAAAAGTTAAAAAATAAAGATCAGCACTCTTTTTTTAAAGTGCTTAAAAGAATAAAATTTGTAATATACAGTAATCCTGTATAAATGTAAGTCCAATCAGAT
Source organism: Boaedon fuliginosus (assembly GCA_027560395.1). NCBI lineage: Eukaryota > Metazoa > Chordata > Lepidosauria > Squamata > Lamprophiidae > Boaedon > Boaedon fuliginosus. The sequence goes on along the minus strand of JANHGC010002769.1, from coordinate 93,433 downwards.
GACTTTCACTGCCAGAGAATGTATTTTCACCACTGATTTCCTTACAGCGAACATGAACGTGGTTTAGAATTCAATAGTAAAGAATAAAAGAACAGAAAAAAAGTCCAGCAAGAGTTGTAGGCTAGATGTACAGTCAACTAGTCCATCTTTCCTACAACTATCCTACAATAAGTTATCCTACTAACCAATAACTACTTAGTTAAAATGTAGATGAAAGAACAAAAGGACTTTAAAAAGTGGAATTAAAATCCACTTTAAAAAAAATCCTTTTTTATCCTATAAAAAAATGAATAGCTGAAAGGAAAAGATGGCAAGAGACCTGACCGCTTCTTACTGAGAATTGTGATTTTCTAGATCCCTCTTCTCTGTAGGTACATAATTGTCCTAAGGTCATCTTGGGTCCTTCTTAGTCTCTCCTTCAAAAACAAGGAGCAAGTCACCACCAGTTTTGGCCATGAAATCAGCTGTTTGTCAGAGGGAGAAAAAGAATTGCCTGCCACTTAATACACCATCTTGGGTGCCACTCTTCATTTTTCAACTAGTTGAAGTAGATCTGCTATTCTTTCAGACCATGGAAAATGGTTTTTACAACTTAAGGATCATTTCAGGTATAGGGTTGCTGAGACAGTAAGTAGTGTTAAACAGCAGAAAAACGTGGTGGGTTAAAAGAAAGAAAAATGGCTTTCTTTCATTTAGAAGCTAAGATAATAACTTATTAAACCAGTTGATGATTTATGAAACAGTTGCAAACTGTCTAGTTTCCAAGAACACATAATCAGCCATTTGATTGGAAAAAAAGAGTCATCCTAATACAATTATTGCCTTTTGTGTTTTTTTCCCCTTGTCTCCCCCTCCCCTTTTTTCAATAGTTTGAGAAAGATTGTTTGAGGTCTAAACATAAGGAAAATATATGATCTGAGAATTATTAATTATGGAGATATCAAGCAAGATAATTATTGGTTATGATATGTTCAATGGTGATACCAAATACTTTGAAGCTTTTTAGTCTTAATAATTTCTTCCTTTAATTCAGGATAATTTAGATGGGCTGTTTCATTCATCTACAGAAGGAGTGCGACAGATCAAATCTTCAAAGAAGAACACAGCTTCACCTGAGAGAAACAGGCCCTGTTTAGCAACAAAGAGTTATGAGCAACCCACAATAGCATCTCTTTCTCGATCTCCTTCTCCTTATACAAAAAGACGTATGTGTGAGCTTCTGCAAATCAGTCAACGCCTGGCTCACTTAGACCTAGGGCCTTTTGATTTCAGGAAAGAAACAGACAGACCTCCATTTGTAATTCGTCGTGTATGTATCCTCTAATGGTAATGGTTTAAGCATAGATCAAATCTTGCTCTTTCAGTTATTTTAGAAAGCTTTTAATTAATTTTTCTCTTTTGTCGCAATTAGTTCTTTCCTGGTCTAGAGGAAAGATTAAGCAGCATTAAAGTTCTTTACCTGATCTCAAACAATTAAGCAGGATCAGATCTGGTTAGTACATGAGTGGGAAATCATCAGAAATTCTAGGGGTTTAGGCTAGAGTGAGATATTAGAAAAACATCTTGAACAAAAGCAGTGGCATGCCATTTCTTTATTGTTGTCAATAAAATTGAATGGAGGTTAGATTCCTTGAGTTCTGGTGGAATAAGAAAGACAAATGTGTTGGGACATAGGTAAGAGTTCAAATCCGAACCTATGCCATTATAGTAAGTTTGAAGCTATCGGATCCCTATTGGAAATCCAGGCTGAATAATTGGCTGCTGGATAATTATAGGATTTAGCATCTTAACGCATTTAATTCCATCTTGAAAGAAATAGAACTGTGTCCCTCCTCAAGAATCAACCTAGCTATTCTGTCTCCAGTCTTTCCTTTCTAAGGAAGGTTGTTGAATAGATGATTGAGATGTAGCTTCAGAAAATTTTGAATTTAATAAATTACTTGGATCCCTATCCATCAAGGGGTCTGGTTTAAATATGAAACAAAAATTGCATTAGCTGCCATGTTAAGTGATCTTTGTAGGAAGTAGGAAAGTACAAATCCTACTGAACCTCTCAGCAACTTTCAATAACATTGTCCACGGTATCCTTATGCATAGGTTATGGTAGAAGGGAGTGGGGGGGGGACGAGGCACTATATTGCAGTGGTTCTTTTGTGGCAATGGGGACGTAGAAGTTGAGTCCCAAGGCTCTTTTGTTTGGTACTGTCTGAGGAGTGAAACCTTCTCAGTTCCTTTTTTAAAGAATGTTTTACTTCCGAAGTTCAGACTGGTCCTACTGCTGAGTTTTAGAAAAACTAAAAATATGGCTTTTTAAGAGATCCTAAAAGAGGATCTCATATGAATCACCACTTTTGGTCATGCCTGAATGTTTATTCTTCCTTTGTGGCCATAATTTTCTTTGTAATTTTACTTGATAGTGTTAGACAACTTTTTGTTGCACTATTTCATATCTTTTTATTGAATGTAAGAAATATTTGCCAGTCAGCATTTTTCTGAATTAGAATAGTATATAAATTCCAATCAATAAGCCCACTACTCAGACTTTTGTATGCTGCAATACTTGAGGCTTTCCAGTGGCTTTCAAGAGCAGTCACATGTAGAACAAATCACAGTAGTTCAGCAGCAATGTGACACAGGAATGAGTGATTGTACACAAAAGGGTAGACTGCAGCTGATGTGCCAGATGTGGATGTACAAAGGTTCTCTTGATCAGGAGTGATAAGTCCAGGAGGATCCCTACCTTACAGACCAGCTCTGATGAGAAAGCATGATCTTACCCATACTTTATATGTACAGGTAATCCTCACTTACTGACCATATGATCAGTGACTGATCAAACATAATGATTTTGAAAAAATAACTTTACAGACCATTTATGATCTTCACAGTATCCTTCAGTCATGTCACTGCCATTACAGTCAATATATGTACAGTTGTCCTGTGCCTGACCTCTGTCACACCCTCCCCCTTTGAGATTGAGATTGATTGGAGAGAAAGAAAATGTAATAAAATAAGCTCTTTGCTGTTCTACACATTGAAAGCAGTGCGATTCTGCTGGCAGTCTGTGGCTGGCAGCCACCATGTGCTATACAGACAATTTACTTTGTTGAAATCTTTCCTGTTTCAATCTTTCTGCTCTGGTGTGTGTGTGTGTGTGTGTAGGAAAAAAACCTCCAAGATTTCTCTAGGCAATCTCTCTTTTCTAACCCTTTCTCACTGCCAATGTGATCCCATTGCTCTTGATGTGTAAAAGAACAAATAGCTTATTCTTTTGAAATCTCTTTCTCCATTCTCTCTACTCTGCAGTGAGTGCAAGGGGGAGTGGGGAAGCAAGCAATTTCTGTAGGCGGTCTCTCCTTTGACACTCCCCACCACCATATTTATAGACTACTGTCAATTATTGGCATAGTGCACTCATGGCTCCCAGCTATAGGTTGCAGCATAAGTGTATTGCTTTTGATGTGTACAAAACTGTAAGCAGACTCTTAAGTATGGGCAAATGTGTGGTTTCATAAAGGTATCAAACTGATAGCCTTGTCTCTTTCCAGCTGGAAAGCACTGTTGCAGTCATATTTTTTTCTCATTTATTTATCAAATTTATATACTGCCTATATCACTATCTAAGTGATTGCACAGGTTAATAAGGCAGAGGGAAACATCCTCAAGCTACCAACTACCCCAAGATTGCATACCACTCTTGGTTCCCTTTACCAGTTGGCAGAGCCAGGTCTTGATGCTTTTCTGGAAGAGTGGGGCCAGCCTCCCCTCTGGGGACAAGATGTTCCATAGGGTGGGGACAATAGCAGAGAAGGCTCTTTTCCTAGTCCATGCCAATTGAACTTTTTTAACTGACAGGGCTCTTAATGTACTCTCCCTTCCTGACACTTAGTGACAGCTTTGCTTAGTGATGCAATTGCTAGTTCCGATTAAGGTCATTAAAAGTGTACTACCTATATTAAGTCATTTTAATAATTATTTTAGGTTGAAGAGTTGATTCCCTCACCTGATGTTCATACTTGGTGTCGTTCTAAGGACAATAACAAAGAAGGAGCAGCCTATGGCAAGTATTATGTTACCGTATAAAAGATGCATGCAGTTAGAGGTTTGAAACCTATTTTAGTGGCCTTAATTATGTTTTTGCTTTGTCTAGTTCATTGACATTTCTGGCTCAGGAGCAAAGTATCTGATTTCTTACATTTTCACTGACATAACATGTTTTAAAGAATACTGCAATTTAAGTGCTTTATAAAAGTGCTAGCTCAATTCCCTTTAATTGGCAGCAATTTCTTAGTAGAAATTTTTAAAAGTCACTGCATTCAATTTCTTACTGGGAAATTTTGTGACTTGTGTCACACTGTTAATATAAAAAACATAGCTCTGTTATCTTGTAAAATAAACTTACACTACTTTTAGGAAGTTCAATCAGTCTATTACCTCTTGTTTCCCATTCGTATCTCATGGATTATGTATTTCTGTTGCTTCCAGTAATTCCTATTATCAGTTTAGGGAAAGCTATATTTTTGCATAGAGTTTTCTTATAGCATTTGTCTCTTCACTGACCTACTTTGCAGTTAAACTATTATGTGTCCTAGAAGTATTTTTGTTTGTTTGTTTCTGTTGCTGTTGGAATGCATAGTTTTTAGCAATCAATTTAGTATATGAATTTGGTTGTAAAACCTTCAGTAGTCTGAGAAGAGACTATTCATTATAGATAGTCCTCAGGATAAAAAAAAATATCAAAATGAACTGTTCTGTTTGACAGTCAAGCTTTTTCACATTATCCACATCCTGTTTATAGTGTTTTAGACTCTAAGACATTTCCATTTTAGCTGCACAGATAACTCAGAACACACACCCAGGCCCCATTATTTTTGGAGATGTGGAAGCTGTTTACCATTTCTTTCCATGTTGCAGTGGTAGGGGAGAGAGGAGTACATGTCACAGTTCTTTTTTTGTAATCACAAAAGAGCTAGAATGTAAATCACAGATTTTCAGTGATATCTAGTAGAACAAAAATAGTCCTACAGTGTTGCCCAAGCCATACAATATTAATATGAAAAAGCACTACATTTTTTTTAAATAATTTGTTCATATATGTTACAGTATAAAATTGGTTGTCTCATTTTATAAAGTAAGATAGAAATACTGTAGTTGTTTTGCCAATTATGCCACGTTGCATAATGTTAAAAGATTACCACAAATCAATGCATTTAAATAAAAGCTTTGTGGTTATATTTTAAAATACTTATTGGATACATTCTACTTCTATAGGAGCTGGTATTTTGCTCAAGAGTTGGATGGGTGGATGGATGAATGGATAGATACATAGATATCAAGCTACTTCTGATTGTTAGAACTAGATCTGAATTGCTTTCATGCTGATCCTTAGCTTCCGGATTGATATGTCTTGTGGGACTGACCCTCTTATGTTGCTACCTCCTTCTGAGGAACTGGGGATTGGAAATGATATAATTCAAGGATAACAGTTCCTGAATGAGCTGCAACTAAACACTGTTTTGGAAATAAGGAGGTGAGAGAAGGGCAAGACTTTGATGCCTCAAGAGACCTTGCATGCAGAGAAGTGATAATAAAAATGTTAGCAAGGAAGAAGATCTTTAGCTAAAAAAATTGAAACAGAAGGAAAGTATATGACTTTATATCAGTCTTATCTCCAGTTGGGGAATAGAGCTGCTGATCACTATATAGGAAAGCATTATTCAAAAAGAAAAAAAAATCCAATTCTTGTAGATGGGCCTTCTAACGAAGCAAAACTCACAAGCAGAATATTGAAAGGGTAAAATGAATTCCAAAACACACATTCATACATCCTGTAACAGGATACATGCTAGGATTTTAGTTGTAGAATTGCCTTCTGTTCATCTGTATAAGACAGCAGTTTTCAGCTGTGCCATTAATGGAATGCTAGGTAGAATAAAATTGTACCTAACATCTATCCAATGGTTCCTGGTTTTCAGTAGTAGAATAATTTACACTTATGACTGTTTATTAACAGTATGGCATACAAAGTCAGGGAAATCTACAAATGCTAGACACAACACAGTCCTCTCAGCCTAAATTGCCAGTTCATTCTGTTCAATACTTATGTGCCTATCCTTGGTACACCCCAGGGAGCGAACTAGATTATACTGGTTAACTAGTGGCACTCCAGTTTCTGGCTCTTCTGAGGTCCTTTACCAGTCTCACTTCACTTCACTTTGCCTTGTGTTGCGTTGCCTCACGTCTGGCCAGGACCAGTGCTGGCTTCTGCTCTCTGCACTCATGAATGCAACTAGGTTTTTCCCAATGAAGTGGTACACTTGCAATATTGCATCTTCCGAACTGCTGGGTTGGCATGAGCCAAGGAATGAGCAGCAGGAGCTCACCCTGTCATGTGGAGCTGGGTTTGAACCGCTAGAGTGCAGACCATTTCTAGCCGGCAGTTTCAGTGTCATTAAGCTGCTGTGCTACTGCGTTACACACTTGTGATTATTCAGCAATTATTAAAATCAATAATGCTGATAATTGCAGAGCTGTATTCTTCCTGATCAGATTTCCTAGCAGCATGCAAGAAATCTACATAGGAGGTGTGAGAGCTGAAGAAGAACTAGGAATAGGAATTGAAATTGAAATTGGCAAGCAAAAATATATTGTGCTTCTTTCTGGATTCTCCTCCTACTGAAACTGAGTATACCCCTTGCCTATTCCTAGCTCCTCTTCAGCTCTCATACCTGGGTCCCATATACATCAAGTGATTATACGTTAGTAGGATGGAAGTCTGTGAAATCTCCTCAGTTCTTATGTGCATTGTAATGCTGCCTGTTTTAAGAGTAGAAGTCAAAAAAGAAAAATACAGGTTTTATTGAGAAAAATATTTCAGAAATATTGTCTTGGAGGCAGAGGCTCTTGTATTTATTTGAATAATTATGTCATAAATGTACATTACCTCACTATCTAAATACTAGTTTACATGCTTTATTACAATTGACACTGCTGGTGTATTCTGAACTAGTTAAACTAGTTCTCAGTCATTATTTAAAGGTTTAAATTATTGTAATTTTTCAAAATACTTTGTGTATTTTTTGAAAAATGACTTTATATCTGAATATTCTACTACTAATATCATTGTAAATAAAACTGCTTTAACTTTATTACCTTTTTTCTTTTTAAGATCCTAGCCTTCTTGGCAGTTACAGGCCCAAAAATACTAAAGTGAGTACAGAAACAGAATACTTGATTAACTACAATTTAATCTCCTGAACAAAATGGTCATTGGATTGTCAGTGACTAGTTTATATGTTAGAGATAAAACATGAACATTTCACAAACTTAAAGGATATCTTTTATTTTTTGATTGAACATCTGAAATACTCAATCCTATCAAATAAGTAGAATGTAAGGTTTGGAACTTGGAAATCATAGCCAAACCCCTATGTAGCTGAGGAATCCTTTACTGTATCATTCCCAGCAGTTGGACTCAATCCTTTGTTTAGAAACCAATACTCTCTTCTGAAATAATTCAGTATTGAGCAGCTTCATATCTTTACAAATATTTTCCTTATGCTCAATTAAAACCTTCATTATAATTAAAGTCCATTGTTTCTTTCATGTATTCTTCCAGGCGCTCTATGATCTTGACCCTCTCTATGGCTATGCTCAGGTTTGCAGGGACATTCTAGAAATATAGTCCCTCAAACTAGGCAAAATATTCTAGGTGTGGATGGATCAATGCAGATTTTTTTTCTACACACTGCTGCCCAGTACAGTCCCTCCCATACTTGGTGCTTTTGATTTTTTTCTACTCAAATGTAGGATGTTGCATTTGTCCTTATTGAAATTCATCTTGCTAGTCTTTGCCCAGTTATTTCTGTTGCCTAAAACAAAGAAATATATCCAACTTTTTGTATAAAACAATTAAATTTAACATCCCTCACATAAATATCAGAAATTTAAAATCTGTGGTAGAAAATGTCAAATTACATGACTTGACAGAAAAAATAGCATCATCAATGGAAAGGATTGAATTTCTTATGTTTCATTTCTGCCTACAGAATCATCCTAATATATTATGAAATGTGCTTGTTACGTTGTTAAAAATAAACTATCATATCTAACCAAGACATTAAATGTATTATATCTTCTACAAAGATCATTTGTGGGGTTTTGCGTATGTGTTTCTAAACAGATTATTGGATCCCATCATGAGAAATACTTTGATTATTTTCCCGATGCCTATGAGGAACACTTGATCACAAAAATGAGCAGTAGGCAGGTTTATTCAGATCATCGGTTAATGCATTCAGCACCTGCATCATTGCCGAATTTTTTTTCAACTCCTATGTTAGATCGCTCATCTCTTAGAGAAAGGTAATGACACATATTTTTGGAAAATTTAAAATAGCATGCTGTCTTCATGTTTATACTGGATTTTCAGTGTTTTAAGTTGGTATGTACTTTAATCAGGCTCTTACTTTTTAAGAATATTGGCCATTGTTTAAAATCTGATACGGCAATCAGTAAAAAGTTAAGTTTGAATTGTACCTAATATTATTCCAATACAGCAATGCCTGAATCAACATTGACATTTAATCTGCATTAATTTATCAGTGAAAAGTAGATATATTCCCTATTAGAAATGCCTACTATTAGACTATGAAGCACCTGACAATAACAGGCTATGTAGGTCAGCCACTGTTATTTCCAAATGCTTTTTATTCAAATATATACCTCCTACTGTTTGATACCTTTAAGATAGGAGTTCTCATATTGTGGGTTGTTGTAGTTCCTTTGTGCAAACAAATTTGATGGTGGAGATTAAGGGAGGGATTTTCCAAGGAAAGCCAGAGCTTTGATAAACTATTTCCACTTTACATGTACCAGCCAGCTGTCTTTCTGTATTCTCTTGAGTAATTATTTGGTTGTCACAGTAGCAGCCTCTATCTGGACCTAAAGTTTCAAGATCTCTTGATTCTGCTGCTACATGTTCCACTTGCAAGTCCCACCAATTGCTACCTTCTTTTTTTTCTGCTTTTCCTGCTCCCTCAATCAGTGGAGCAACAGCTAAGAGCCTTGAATTCTGATAATTACAGCAATAGAGACAAAAAGAGTTAAAAGAGAATTTGAGTTTTAAGTGTTTTATTCTACAACTAGCTGTTTACCCGGCGTTGCCCGGGTAATTTTTTAATGGACTGCCATCTTCCTTCCTTCTTTCTTTCCTCCTC
>JANHGC010002769.1:29061-41137 GCA_027560395.1 Boaedon fuliginosus | reverse complement strand
TAGAGGCACACATATATTGGGCGCCCGGGTAAAAATCAAGCTAGGTCTTACTTTCAGGGGAGGTCATATTTTCAGGGGAACAGGGTAGCACTCTCCAGGGTTGGATAGTCAGCCACTATGACAGCAGCCTTGAGTTGTGTCTGTGTATTATTGCTGGCCTTGAAGCAGTTATTAGGTGGGAAATTACTGTGATTGTATTTTGCTTTCTTCCACTCTACTCCCCCATCTTTTGAAATATTTATCCCAGCTCTGGGATAATTAGCAAGAAAGCAATTAACATTCATATTTACATTCATTAGAAAAGAAAGGACAACAAGCAGGCACACAATGGGGAATAAACTTGACTGTTTCATGGTGTTTTCAGGGCTGCCAGAGACACCACATTCCTTTCAATGTGTAATGCAATGACCTCATGGTCACATGATCATGCTTGCTAATGCTCTCTGCCAACTTCCCACAAGCAATGGAGAAGTCAGCTGGAAGTCAAAAGTTGCTCCTGCTCCACTCCTGTTTTGCCTACCCGTGGGTCATTCTGTTTACCTATTTGCATAAGTAAATTTTGACTTATTAAATTTTGCTTGCTACTACAATTATTTTTCTATTTAAGATATATACTCTTCTTAAATGATCATGGACCATGCAGTACTGGGGGTGGGTGGGGATATGATCAGCCTAAAATTTAATGTTTTTTCTGGTTACATCAGATTCTACTACCTTTCTCTCAAAGGATGACTCAAGAGGTCACAGGGTTATCTAGTTTATTCTAAAGTCAGAATCTGAATTTTGAAAAAAAAAGTAGTCAGAAAGTTGTTTTGTTTTAGTTTAATTCTGTTTTGTTACAATTTAGATGTATAAAAACTAAAAGTATATTGATAATTATATTAGGAAGACTGCTTTTTACTGTATCTCTATCTCTTGCACTTAGAGTTAAAGCTGCCAAAGAGTTACTTTACTAAGAAAAGAGGTGGCATATAAATTGGAATGGAATGGAATGGAATGGAATAGAATAAAATCCAGGGTGCAAAAATCCAAGTGACCATAGGGTGAGTATAGCTTTAGTTTTCTGTGTCTCTCAGCTGTCACATGGTGGGCATCTAACTAGAATCCCAGTTTTGATATTTTCAAGAATATGTAGAACTACTGTAATAAAGTATTTATACTCACAGGCCACCATGTCATGGATCTTCCAGCCAAAAAATAGCCTCCAACTGTTCCTCGACTGGCCCGAAGAGAAGACTAAAATAAGTAAGTAAGTAAGTAAGTAAGTAAGTAGGTAAATAAATAAATAAATAAATAAATAAATAAATAAATATTGAAATATTGAAATATTGAAATATTGAAATATTGAAATATTGAAATATTGAAATATTGAAATATTGAAATAAGGAAAATAGTGGCTTGGATTTTAAGAAAATTGAACAATATGATATTCACTGAAGGAGGAAACTGCAATTACTTTTATAAAAAAACTTGAACTCCTTTGTGGACTGACCATTTTAGAATTTATTTATTAAAAATGTTTGATTAAGAAAAGAAGGTGACAGCCTTAGCAGGTAGATCAGAAAGGAAACATAGCCAGATAAGCTATCCACTTTATTTATTTATTAACAGGATTTTGCAAATCTGAAAAGACATTTCTCTCATGGTCACCTTTTCAGCCTGAGGGTCCTTCCTGAGTCTCTTGCTCTTCCCACTATGCAGCTGTGGGCTCAGTATCCTCTTATCTGATTGTTCCCTAGATAACATCTCTTTGCCTGGTTTTCCAAGTTCATTCCCACCTATCATTACAGAAGGGAACTATAATACATAATTTGGATGGGTGAATATGATAATTATGTTTATAACTGCTACAAAGAAGATTGGAAGTCATTTCTTTAGATATTTTTATTTTTTATTTTGTTTTCTAACCCCTTTTTTGTATCCTTTTTGCCTTCTTTTTCCAACTTTTCCTCTATGTTTCTGGAATTTTTTAAACCTATGTAAAATCTTCTTATACTAAAATTACTTCTAAAAAAGGAAGAAGTATTTAACAGAATAAGAGATTTATTCTATGTCTCCTCCTTTTAGAACCCCCAAAAGTGTCTAGGTTGTGGGCCCCCTAGACCAATGTGGTTGGCAGTGGGGCTACACGTAAACATAGGTGGGCCAGGTTTCAGGCACCAGTGGATGGGAGTGAATAAAAAAAATATCAAGATGGTGTATGAAACTATGGGATAAAAGCCCCAACTGCTTTTTTATGTACAACCACAACCACATAGCTCTTTTGATCTAAGATGATATTCCATATGTGTCACAATTGAGATTTTCTCTTTATCCTCATTGGAGTTGGTTTTTTTTTTAAATCCCTGTTAAGTTTACTTTGGTACTAAAGACAAAAAATTGGAGAGGAAAAATTGAAAAAAAAAAAGGCATGTGGGATAGTGCCATACACAGCTTGGAGGCTTACCCTTCCTTCCCCAAAGAGGCTTTTCAAAGGGTTATAGTCAGCACAAAGGGGTATAGAAAGAAAGATAGGGGAATATTCCTGGGTAAAATTCTCTACAAGGAAGAAGTGCAGAGAAATATATGGAAAAGAATCATGTGTTTATTTTACCTGTTCCACCTTTTTCCTTAAACCTTACTCTATTGATTTATTTATGAGTCTTTTACATAACCTCAACTGTTTGCAACACATAGTAGGCGTTCTTCAATACCTGTTCCCTACTGTGGACACTGCATTCAAGGTTTTATGGCAGAACAGTGAACTTGAGAGTGATAACTGCCTTCAAGACTTGCACCCAATACATTTGTCATGTAAAGAATGAATAAATCCACTACTGTAAGTTAGTGTAGATGGAATGTGATAAGTTGAATCACTTCTAGGTTTGTATATTATATAAATGCAAGGTTACAGAGAGGAAGTTTGGATGTATCAGATGTTGGGTATGAAAGAGACGGACATGGCTGCTGATAGTCTCTGAAAGCAGAAAGTTGGGAGCGATGGATTCATAAAAGGGCGTGGACAGAATATCTCCCTTGCATGCAGAAGCCCTCAGGTTCAATTATTATTATTATTATTAGTCAAGAGGAACTCGAGGCGGCTTACAACATAGTTACAAAATACAAAAAGATAAGAACATCATAAAAACATTAAAATATTATAAAAGTCAAAACTATTATTGTTAAGCTATAAAGTCAAAACTAAATTGCCCAGCATTTCCAGATAAAGGTTGCTAACCCCTGCCCAAAAGCTTTGGGAGTTATTGGTAGTGATTGTCAGCAATCGGCTAAATGAATTAATGGGCTGATTTGGTGTAAGGGAACTTCTGCTGGTCAGCAACTCTTTTAAAACATACTGCTACTACTGCGATTGCTTTTATAACGTTGTAGAACAACAGTAAAAGTAAGGAATGCTGTGGAGAATATTCAGCGATCTTTTGTATCTGTGGTATCAGGAGGAAGGCGCATAAATTCACCTTACCTACATAAATAAGTCTCCCTTTTGCATAGAGAATGCTTTATTTCCAGGCTATGGTTTGTGTTAGGAAGGGAAAGTCACCAACCTTAATGCAGCTATCCGGTAAAACAAGTTCCCCTTTGGGTGAAGAGAGGCGGGGTATAAATTTAATAAATAAATAAATAAATAAATAAAATACAAACAAACAAAAAAAGCCATCAGGAACAAGAAACCTGTGACTTTCTGCAGAGCCATTGTATTGTCCACCTAAAGGACACAAACAGGCAGGCAGGCAGGCAGACAGACAGACAGACAGACAGACAGAGCTTCCCTATTTGCCAAAATGGCCATTTAGGGGACTTACCCATATTCCTACAGCTAGGACAAAGATGAAATAAATGATGACAACAACCATGTCAGGAACTCCAAAAGCAAAACTCTTTTCTTCAGGCTTACCATCGAGTGGCTCAGTTGGGGCTGTTGTCTGGCTCATGGTTGTTGAAAAGTGTTGGCTGTTGCCTCTACAGTTGAGACTGGACTTTGGCACGTTTTTCTTTATTACTTTCCCTTAATAAATATTAACAGATTTGAGAAAGCGAAAGTGTTAATGAAACAATGAGGAAATCTATCCAAATATACCAGTTCTGGCTGGGCATTTGACAGCCTTCAGCTTTACTGAGCCTGTGATATGGATCCGGATGATATGTAATGTGTGAATTAACTGCATAACTTAAAAAAAAAAAAAAACTAGGGAAGTTGCCCACAACTCTCTTACTTTATGTGATAATGTGCTGATATTTCCAATATGTTTTAGCAAATGCACAACCTACGTTTCTAAAGCAATGCCGGAGAACTTTGGAAGTGTTTAAATAGGGAACAGTGAGGGACCCAACCATAGAAATAGACCCATTCAAAGCATGGTTCGATATTTGAAATGACTCAATAAATCAACCTGCTGCATTCAAGGAAATTAAGCCAAAATGTGATTTTCCTATTTTGGATTTCCCTAAGGTAGAGGTCTCCAAACTTGACAACTTTAAGGCTTGTGGACTTCAACTCCCAGAATTCTCCAGCCAGCATTCTGGGAGTTGAAGTCTACAAGTCTTAAAGTTGCCAAGTTTGGGGACCTCTGCCCTAAGGCATCCATTTTTACAGGGTTAGGATTAGCTCACTAAAAAATATGAAGAAAACTGCACAGTTTGTACTGGAAAGGAAGACAGATAGAATGCTGACAAATTAATTATTCTCTAATTCTGAAAAAACAAAACAAAACAAAAACCTGCCTGCCATTCAGGATGATAGCTATGCAAGGGGACTGTGAAGATCCTTTGAAATAGGTGTTTTGCCACAAATAGAAGTATGGTGAGGTGCAACTTGTCAGAGCCAAAACAGAAAGAAGACTTTGGAGGGGAAGGGTGCTCAGTGCATCTTTGGGCACTACCATATGTTTGTTTCTGGATTCATACAGCAGCTGAATCAGCATCTTTCCCAAAACACTGCTTTGGATACAAATAGGTGCAGATTCCTACAGAGGTGGAAATGAAGCATTTCTCTTCAAATCATTAAAATAGTTCCATATCTCCCCCTCCAGGCTTCTGCAATTATTTTGCCAGCTGTTCCCAGCTGACCCCAAACATTTGTGCAGGCATGGACACTTTGCTTTGCATTATTCCCAGCCTTCCTGAATTCACAAAGTTATATTGTTTTACTAAACTCAGTGAGATTTAATTTGTATTGAGTAAATATTAGGGGAGTAAGTTATAATGTAGCCATCCTAATAAAACAATTTTAAGAAAGCTTTTAGCAATGGTGCAACAAAAAGCGGTATGCATTAACACAGCACCATCTTGTGGATATCAAGCAGACAAAAGAAATTTTAATATACTGTACAGCCAGAATTACTTTGCTCTGGTCAGTAAAATATTCATGCTTTTTTCTTGTGTTCCTATGTCCAGAATTAATGGCTATCAGAGATGTGTTGGGGATTATTTGCATTTAATCTTTCACAATGTTCACAATAATAGAAGCACATTAACAGCTGTAGGAAAAATTAGCAGTCAGGGAAAACACAATCTACAAATTGAGCAAAAATAAATGTGAGTAAGCTGAAAATGTGTCTCACCCTGACAGCCTACATAGCATCAAACTGGCTTATACCTGTCATTATTCAACTATCCACTTTTTTTAGTACAAGAAAGTTGACCAAATATTTAATCTCTCTCTGTCTCTGTCACTCTCTCTCTCTCTCTCTCTCTCTCTGCCCCAGATTTTTAATGTAATGTCTTAATGTTGCTTTTAGCCATTTTGTCACTTTCATTATAATAAAATAGATCAAAATGTAAAACAGCATGTTTTACTGCAGAACTTATCTGAAGTTCTGAAGTCAGACACAAAACTATATTCTCTTCCCTCCTCTATTTGTCTTTTGCCTTTGGAAAGCTTTGGGAGAAAGATACCATTTTTTTCACACAGCCTCTTGGTATCTGAATCACAAACAAACGTTCGGCACAGTGTGGTAAAAAAAGCCAACTTGGCAGCTGCCACAGTATGATTAAAACAACACATAAAAACAGGTGGAGCTTTGATTACACTGTCACAGTTGCCATCTCGGTGTTGTTGTTTAATTGTATCCTGAAGACATTTGTGAGTTTAATTTAATTCTAGAAATGTCAGAAACCGCAGAAAAGTCTGAAGTACTACTCTTTCTTTTTTGGTCTTCTTTTTCTGCCCTTCCAAATACGAAGTGTCACTAGAGATACAGAAGATTATCAGAGACCCATCTAACTCACCTTTGCACTCTTTGTATGTAGAAATGACTCTAAAGGAAACCTCAATGTATCCCTGAATCTTTCTATGAAGAATACCATTAAGTAAAGCATAATATAATTCTGGAACTTTTGCAACCAACCCTATAAGTTTGTGAAAATGATGAAAACATAAATACCATTCTTAAGCATAACATAAGAACACTATGCTTTCTTTAATAAGTAATTGAAAAATCCAACCCTTAATCCTGACACTTGCTTCACCAGCACCAGCACCAGCACCAGCACCACCATTATCATCTGTTCCTGAGTAGCAAAATACCTTGAACTCTTTTCCTTCCTTTGCTTGGCTATTTTCATTTATTTCATTTCATTTATTAGATTTATACCCCGCCTCTTCTTCTCAGTATTATGTCTGTCTTGCATCATCTCAGTTTTGGTTCCTGTCAAAGTGAAAGGAAGCAATAAGCTGGCCTGGGAATCTACCTTTACATTCAAGGTTATGTGCACTCCTTCCTGGTACACCCTCCTTCTCTCAGCTGGGTTTCACAACTTGATACTTGGCTGAATGACATTTGCTTTTTTATCATACAGTGCCAACCTCTGTCAAAACCACCCACCCAGAAAAACTGGCCATTGATCATTTCAGCCAGTGTGTTCCACCTATAACTTTGTCTGGTTGCATTTTATTTCAAAATAGTAAGAGAGCATCTTTAAAATGGAAACATTCAGTGTAAATGTGGCATAAACATAAACAGGCAAAATAATTGAGGTTGACTGAGTATTCAAAGTAAACTCAATACATTTGTAGTATGTGTGGGCAGTTGGGGGACCAGGGCCACAAATGCCCCTCAGAGAAGGGTTTTTTTTTTGGCAGCCTGTGTGAGTACCCAATATACCTCTGAAATACATTTCTGTCTCAACTCTATTATGAATTGTGTCCTTCCCAGATTCAGCTTTCCATGTGATCTGGGATTTATTAGACTAATAGTCCATTTTACTAGAATATGCAATGCACATAGTTCAGGAAATAAGATCAGAATTAGAAAAGAGGAACCAAAATGAAGAAAAATATACAGTCTATTGAACAAGGAGAAAAGAGTAACCCTACTCTACTTCTCTAAAATAATTATTTAAGTAATAATGCCACTTATTCTTAAGTTGTTCTGTTCATTTTTAAACAGAACATATGATATGTGTGTGTGTGTGTGTGTGTGTGTGTGTGTGTGTGTGTGTGTGTGAGAGAGAGAGAGAGAGAGAGAGAGAAAGGATAATGCTTAAAAGAGATAACAAGCAACATGGAGGGACTAGTACCCACATTACTGGCCTTTTACCTCAACATAAACAGTCTGCAACACAGATAGCAGTGGAAGCAAGGCTTTATATTTGTGACTGATGAAGAGAAGAGAAGAGTGTGGTAGTAAAGCTATTTTACTAGCTACTGTGGGAGAAAGACCATACACAGTACATATAACACTAATGCCACAGAATCCTGATAAACTAAAATAGCTAGCAGAAGGGTTCAGTGACTTCAGAAAAAAATGAGTTATAGACAGATACCAGTTTTAATCCAATACCAAGAGGAAGAGATAGATTTTTACATCACAGAAGTCATGACTCATGATTCTGGCATTCATACAGAGATTTGGAGAAATTAAAAGAGTCTTAGTATAGGCTAGAGCAGGGGTGGGCAAACTTTTTGGCTCAGGGGACAGACTGACTTTTTAAAATTGATGGACGGCCCGGGCCAGCACCAGATGCATGCATATCAAGTCACATGACCACATAGCCACACCTACCCAGTCACATGACCACATACCCACGCTCACCCAGTCGCATGACCACATAGCCACATCCAGGAAAGAAAGGAAGATTAACTCGGAAGGGGGAAGCAAGGAAGGGAGATAGACATGAAAGAGAAAGATACACACACAGAGAGAGAGAGAGATAAACACACACACACACGTAAAATAAAGAAAGGAAAGAAGGTGAAATCAGGAGGGAGAAGAAAAGAAGGAAGGTAAAATCAGGAGGGGAAGAAAAAAAGGAAGGTGAAATCAGGAGGGGGAAGAAAAGAAGGAAGGTAAAATCAGGAGGGGAAGAAAAAAAGGAAGGTGAAATCAGGAGGGGGAAGAAAGAAAGGAAGGTGAAATCAGGAGGTGAAATTGATTGTACTGACTGCCACTCCCCCGCCATGCAGCACAGGCAAAGAGGGAGAACAGGCAACGAGGTACAGGCAACAAGGGAGAACGGTGATGGATGGTGGTCATGTATTGCTGCCGCCTGCTGGTTTAATCTCCCTCTTATGTGCGGTGCTAAGATTGGCCATTTTTGCTTGGGGCAGTTGCTGTGGCCACAGCCCACCCACCAATCTTAGTGTCATGGCAGTGGGTGGCGGCAGTAAATTACCGCCATCCATCGCTGTTCTCCCTCTTTCTCCCGTGCGGCGCTAAGATTGGTGGGCAGGCTGCGGCCACAGCAGCTGCCCGGGTGGTCACCTGCGCCACGTGGGAGAACAAAGAATTGTGCTTCTGGGCACAGGCAACAAGGGAAAACAGCGGCGGATGGCGGTCATGTACTGCCCCCATCCGCTGATGTTCTCCTTTCTCCCATGTGGCATGAAGACCAAATGCGGTCATGTACTGCTGCCACCCGCCACCATGAATCTTCTGCTTCTGTGCGGTGATAAATTTTTGGGTGGGTCGTGGCTGCAGCAGCTGCCCCAGTCGGTCACCTGCGCCACGTGAGAGAACAAAGAATGGCACTCCTGGGGACAGGCAACAAGGGAAAACAGCAGTGGACAGCAGTCATGTACTGCTGCACCAACGTTTTCCTTCTTTCTCCCATGTGACACAAGGACCGAAAGGCCTGCTGCTGAGGTGACGGCCCAGACTCCAATCTTCACACCATGCAGGAGAAAGAGGGACAACAGTGATGGACAGCGATCATGTACTGCTGCCGCCTGCCACCGTGAATCTCCCTCTTCTGTGCGGTGCTAAGATTGGTGGGTGAGCTGCGGCTGCAGCAGCTGCCCTGGTTGGTCATGTGCGCCATGCGGGATAATGAAGAACATGCTTCTGGGCACAGGCAACAAGGGAGAATGGCAGCGGGTGGCAGCAGTAGGACAAGGGCTGATGCTGGGGTGGCCAGATTCTTGCCTACATATGGCCCGCCACCATTTTTGCCTGCCTCCATAATCGCTGCCTGCCTCTTCTTTTCCCAAAGAGTGGAGAGATAAGAAATCACTCTCTGATCTGTTCTCTGGGGAATGAGGCAGGTGTGTGTGTGTGGGGGGGGGGGTGAAGGCAAACAGCAAGTCAGCTCTTAACTAGGGCTGGCGGCTGCTGGTGGATTACTGTGATGGGAAGGAAGGTGGCTCGGCGGGCGGGCAGAGATGGTGGTGTCGGTTGTGGCGAGATGAGAAGTGAGTGGGCAGGAAGTGCATGGGCCGGAAGTGAGCAAAATCGTGGCAGGGAGGGGAGAGGTGGGAAGAAAGGGGCAGGGCCAGCCAATGTTGCAATGGCGGGCTGGATTATGAAGAGCAACGGCCCAGGTGTGGCCCGTGGCCCGTAGTTTGCACATCCTTGAGCTAGGTATTGCTTGAGAGGAATACCTAGCACTAGCCTGTACAAAGTCTCTCTCTCTATTGCTAGCGAGGAAATAGATCTAAACTATTTTTGTTTAAATTGCAAATACACAGAATTCTTTAAAGCAAGAATAAACACTCTAGCATGATCCATGTATACAGAGCAGGTTTATAGGTTTGATTTTCCGGACTGTGTGCTTGTGATGGAAAAAAATGAAACTTTGATTTTGTTTTTGTTAATTAGAAAGGTTTGTTGTTATATAAATGGCTAATATATACTACTGTATAAAAGTAAAAAGTTGAGCTTCTAATATTATTATCTTCTACTGTGCCAAAGAGAATTGGAAGTCAACACATTTGTTTTCTTCTTCCTTTCCTGCCCATTTTCTCTTTTTCCCTTTTTCCTTCTCCTAGTTTTTGATCACTTTTTTTATTTTCCTTTGTACCTTATATTCTCATAAAAATTAATAAAAAATTGACAAGTAAGAATTAAAGGACTAAAAATCAGGCATCTAGCAGACGATCTCTAAGTATGGGAGGCTGTGTGGAAAAGGAGAATAAATATCTGGCCTACAACAAAAACTACAAAAGGTTGAGGGCAAAACAACCATTTCAATTTTTTTTTATTTTGGTGCATTTAATAAGAAAAACAGTACATCATTATTTAAATTAATTTAAAAACTGAGCAATCAGGTCTCAACATTTAAGTACTGCAATCCAGAAGAATACTTAATACCCTGGTGTGATACTTCAGAAATTGATATTACAGCTATACTGATGCTGAAGCACCAGAAAATAGCTTATATTAGTAGAGTATAAACTGAAATTTAAGGCAATACACACAGGTAAAAATGTAGTTTGTAGAAGTATTGACTGCAGTATTCAGAAATACTATTGTTAAAGCAGTGTAACATAATACACAGTAGGAAGATGTACTTAAAGCCTGTTTCATAAAGCATGGAATAACATTCTATTTTCAGCAATAGCCCTACAGTATCTCCCCAGAGAAAGTGTACATTTTAAAACTAAAATGGAAATTCCCACACAGAACATCTCTTAAGTATTCTCAGTGTTATGGAAAAACTGAATCAAGAGTCAAGATAGCCAAAAGAACATTTTTATAAGAAACTGAGACTCCAGAGAATTCTTACCTGGCTGTACTGAAGCACTGCAGTACACTTATCCTAATATTAATTGCATTAGGGAGACACATTGGCAATTGTATTTGAAGACATAAATGGATGATGTCATCTTCAGATCACCCCTGATCCATCAAGAAGGCAGCAAGAACTTGTCTTTTTCTGTTCCAGTTCTAAAGTGATGTTTTCAAGCATTTCTGGTCCAAACTAGGCCATACAAGCTTTCTATAGCTTTACATGTCTAAGTTTTCTTTGTGGTGCCCAACTCCTATTAGTCCCTAGAGACAGCCGCTGGTCTCTGGCCACTGATTTTCAGGGCTTTCAGGACTTTTGGCAATGGGAGAATCAGGAGTCACCCACTGTGCCAATAACTCCTCTTTCCTATTCCTCTTGCCTACACTGCCATATCCTTAAAGCTATGCTGAGAGGAATGTCAAGAGAAGTAGTGTATTTTGGGCGGGGAAGCATCTCTTTAGCCATCAGTAACACTATCTTACAGTAGAACAGGGGTGTCAAACTTGTGGCCCACGGGCTGGATGTGTCATGTGCTGGCCACACTCACCCCCAGTTTAGCAAAGGGGGGAAATGTTGCAATACATCATGTGATGACAAGGTGACAACACGAGTTTGACACCCCTGCAGTAGAATTTCACAAAATCATGGAACTGTCAAAGGGAGGGTTTGAGTTTCTGGACTGTGTGCTTGTGATGGAAAAAAATGAAAAATTGATTTTGTTTTTGTTAATTAGAAAGGTTTGTTGTTATAGAAATGGCTAATATATACTATTGTATAAAAGTAAAAAGTTGAGCTTGTAATGTTATTATCTTCTACACCCCCGGTTTAGCAAAGGGGAAAAATGTTGTGATACATCATGTGATGACAATGTGACGACATGAGTTTGACACCCCTGCAGTAGAATTTCACAAAATCATGGAACTGTCAAAGGGAGAGAAGCAGCATAGTACTTAAAGTTGTGATAGGGATTATTTGATGAGGAACAGGGGACAAATATTTTCTGTCAAATGAACAAATAAATAATTGGTTCTACTGGACTGAGGGTTTAGACACAGGTCCAGCCACTGAAATATATTGATTGGGGAAGAGAGGCGGGGTATAAATCTAATAAATAAATAAATAAATAAATAAATAA
>JANHGC010002768.1:103697-116609 GCA_027560395.1 Boaedon fuliginosus | reverse complement strand
ACTCCTGCACAAATTCTTGCTAAATATAGTTCTGGGGGTCTAGAACTACATTTCAACTCCCAGGTCTTCTCTCGCCCCAATCCAGCTCTTTCCCTCTTCCAGCGATCTTACTGCTCCGGCTTGGACTCGACTAATGGCGGCTAAAAGCCGTCGCTTCGTCCCTTGGTGGTTACAGGAAGCAAAGTCGAATGGCAGGCAGGGGATAAGCGGAATCCCCCGCCCCCGACGCCCTCCCATTGCTCGGTCCACCCCTCCAAGGGGACCTAGGCTCCTCTAGGAGCCCACCGAGGGGGAAGCCTGGGCCGGGGCCGCTGAGCTCGTGAACCCCGTGCCCAGCGCCATCGAGATCCTAGCCCCGCCCCCCATATCACAACTTTTTCATCCTTCGCTAAACTGGGCATGGGTGTGGCCAGCACGTGATGCATCTGGGCTGTGGGCCGCAAGTTTGACAGCCTTGGTCTATAGCCTTAAATCTCCATACAATGTATACCTCAAGCCATAAGGATTTTTACAGCTTCCATTTTGCCAAGGGCCCTGCCACAAACTTTGTGGGTCTCTAAGATTCCCATCATGACCTCTGTGACTCTGCAGTCTCAAGTCTCCATGCTGTCCTACCTCATGGTAGAGCAAGAGGGTATTAAAGTCACTACTGACCTCCTGGTTCACCCTCAATATCTTATGGGTAATTAACCAGCCTGGACCACTCACTCAACAAAACTAAATTACCAAAACATACAAAAGCACAGGGAAAAAATGCAAAGAACTCACAGCCCAACCCAGTCTACATCAATAAACAGCCTTTCTGGTCACCATTTTGATCAGGTTAAATTCTCACTCTGAGAAACCCTTTTTCACACATATACAAACTCATGCCCAGAATGGTTCAACCTCCAGGAATCTGAAACTTTAGTTATCATGTAAAGTTAATATTCATAAGATTCCAATATTCAGAGAAAGAAATGTAGCGCTGGTTGACTGCTTAGGGTAAATCCTATGTGCTGTATTTTGTCCCTTAGAGTGGCTGAGAATTCTGGGATTTATAGTCCCAATACATCTGTGGGGACCAGAATGTTTAAGCCAGATGTTATGTTTGAAATATAGCTCATGCCACCATTTGCCTCCCAGTGGCCTGTGAGGTCACATAGAGTTGGCTTCCTCTTGGTACCTTTAGCCAGACAGTGTTGGCTGGCAGTTCCACAGAGGAGGGCCTTCTCCGTGGTGGGCCCTCCCCTCTGAAACAATCTTCCCCCAAAGCTCCGGAGTGTCCTGGACCTATGAACCTGGCTCTTTCAGCAGGCTGGGTTGGGTTGACCCACCGAGAGTTGTAGTTAAGGGGTTTTATATTGTTTTAATTTTTGTATCATGTTTTTATATATGTTGTGAGCCGCCCAGAGTCCTGTGGGATTGGGTGGCCTATAAATTTAATTAATTAAATTATTTATTTATTTATTAATTAAATAAATAAAGGAATAGCCATGTCTATGTTGTCCAAAGGAACAAATCTTAATGGTTAAATTTTTACAAAAACTCTGCAAAGTTTCTTACCTGTTTATCAACGAAAGAGACAGAATGGAAAGGAAAAAAAGGGAAGGGAAAAAAACCCACAGTCTGTTATAAGAACAACAATACAATCTGGTCAAAAGGAGAGAACAAGAAATGCTTCATGATTGACTGCAAAACAGTAAATGTTGGGAAACAGCAAATGTTTTGATTTCTCAGGCTGGGTGAAATGTTTGAAGGCAGAGTGAACCTCAAAAGAATTTATGGCTAAGTCTTAACTTGTAAGCAGGATTTCTGTTTTGTTTTGGATTTGCCTTCTCCAGTTGGCACAGGTTTGATGTGTTTTAAAAATTAACATTAATTGACAGGTGATATGTCATTGCTCACAAAATTTGACATCTAACATAAAATTGTTGGTACTATTTTACATCTGACATGCAAACAAAGTGTAAATAAAAGATCAAGATCTGAGCACTGACATTTAGCAAGTCTATAACTGGCATTTTACCTACAAATAGCGAATTGTGAAATTTCAGCATTTTCATTTTATCTTGGATCTGCTAGTTCAACCACAAAAGTGAAGATGCAACTGCTGGGCATTGTGAGTCATGTTTATGCATGCAGCTAATAAAAGACAACATTTTAATGTGGATGGTCCAATTGGCATAGCATTACCTATTGACTGTTTTTCACATTAGCAGCTAATTTGCCTCCTTCTTGAAGGAGTTTGTTGGAATGAATATGGGACCAACTCCTATTCAGGAGGGAAACAGCTTGGCAGAACAAAAAATGCCCAGATGCCAAGATCTTGGACATGTTTCTTACTAAATATAATCTTTCTCTTTTGTTAAGCAGCCTGCTGAACTAAACTGAAATTGGTGATTGGAGATGGTTACATTGGCTTTTGGAACAAGGCTTCTTCCAGTGTTTCCCCCCAAATATGGCCTACCCTGAAAATAATAATAATAATAATTTATTGAATTTATACCCCGCCTCTCTTCACCCGAGGGGAACTCGAGGCGGCAAATAAGTCCTAGCTTGATTTTTACACGTGCCCAGTATAAGCCCTACCCCCCAAATAAGCCCTAATTAAGACCCCACCCTCTCTAAAGTGCACAGGTAAAATTAAGCTAGGGTAGGGATGGTGGGGTGGAGCTGCTTTACTACTTACCTTCGAACAGTTGCAGCCAGGCTTCACACACCTTGACACCTGCCTTGCTGGCTCATTTTTTCTGCATCTGGCAAGGCCGGCAAGACTTTCCCAAAGGTCTCTGCAACTGATAACAGAGCTCCAGATCGATCTAGAGCTCTGTTACGGATTGCAGAGGCCTTCAGAACAGCCTTGCTGACCTTGCTGTCACAAAAGAAATTCCTGACACTCACAAGTTGAGTGAATGGACAACATTCCCTAGAAATAAGACCTGGTGCCTATTTTTTGTGGCAAAAATATATAAGACAGGGTCTTATTTTGGGGAAAACATGGTTGTTGGGTGAATGTCTTGTTTCAACTGGCATAAGATTCCATAATTCTATTATTTATAGCTTGTGTTGCATTGGCTAAATGCCTAATTCTTTCATTTTTTTAAACTCCATTTCAGGATGCTGGAAGTTTCTGCTGCCATTTTTTGCTTTTAGTTGCTGATGGTAGAAAGTACATGCAGGCCATTTTTCCTGCTACAAGGTGAAACTGGGAAATAAGAAATGCTTATGGTTCCCACCACCACCACCACAGTGAAGCAAAATAGTTCATCCAGAACTTGAGGGGTACTAGAGAATCTTGAAACATGAGTTGGGCACAAGAGTAGGATATACAGAATGTTTTAAAATTTATAATTTATAATCAGTCCCAACTGAACATTGAGCCTCTTTCTAAATGGCTCTCTCCAGATGTATGTTGGGATAGTGACTCCCAGAATTGCTATGGCCTTTGGGATATTTAGAGGGAAATATTTAAGAAACAATGCTAACATGATTGATTTAATAAAGTTCTATCCATGCTTTTATATGTGAAAATGTATAACTTAGATAGCTTTGCTGGGAAATATGTTGAACCATTTACAAGATTTGTGAATCCATGTAAATTGCAAACACTCAATTTTTCAAATTGCATATTTTAGGGTCTTTATTGTAAACCACCTAGAATGCTTTAGTGTGAGGGATGCGACGCTAGGATCGCAGGAAACAAGGCTACATAACCAGGCTGGTGAACATAAAAAGGTTTTTATTATAAAAGGATAGGGAGCATGCCTCAGCAGAGGCTTGCAGGGAGAGGGGAGAGAGTGAAAGGCAATGCTGTACAATCCAATGATATCTTCAATCTGTATAAAGTGATCTGAGTCAATCCATGTGGCAGTCCATTCTGAGATTGGGAGGAGTGTGCGCCCCTTTATATAGATGGTGGGCTGCAACTCCCCCTGTAGGATGTCCAGGCAACTACCTGGTATCAGGTTGCACATGATGTGCCACCTAGAGGCGGCAATGGGGGCAGAGCTGGAGGGAAAATATTTCCTGACATTTAGGTATTAGGTGGTTTACAAAAAAAATTAAAAGTTATTTATATTCATATATTTTGAGTTTTTGTGTATACATGTGAAGTCATTCAAAATGAAGTCAAGTGATTTGCTTCAAAAACCATTATTATAACAACTAGAGAGTTATTATGTGACCCTTTCGATGTTTGTCAGGGGCATAGTTTATGACTTCAAGATGAGACTAATTCATCAATATTCTTTCTCATATTTAGTTAACACCTAAGAGATTGCTTTAAAATGGCAGGGTGTCAACTTTTCATGTTGGAAATGTAATATAATTGGAAGAAATATTCACATTATTGTTAAAATGAAATTGGGAAGAGAAGAGAAATCAAGTTTAATAAAGTTAATGCCATGTTGAATTGTATGCCAAAACCTGGAATGTATTTGATTTATGATGCATTTTAAAATTATTGAACTTGGAGAATAGTTAACAAGATCATTTTGCATGGTTGGGAAAAAAATTCACATAGGACTAAATGTCCTGGACTGAGAAAAATATATTCAGTCTTAGCCTTGAATTGGTTCTCAACTGAAGTAACAGAAAGACTGATCAATATGATATCATGTGCCCATTGTTTAAAAACAGAGCCAATTTTACATATTGTTTCTTTTAACCCAAAGTTGATTAAGAGGTGTTCTTTTGCACAATCCTACAAAATAGTTTATGGCATTGTGTCCAGGACAAGCTGCTTTACTGTAAGTATAAATTTATTTATTTATTTATTTATTTTATTAGATTTATACCCCACCTCATTTCCCCAGTTAACTTCCAGCACTACTCTGAGGAAATGAATTCCTGAACATTCCTTTTATTTTGTTTTTAATTTTCTTTTCAAATAGCAGTACATTAAACACTATATTTCCATTCTCACAAATGCTGTATACTTCAGTTCTGCCACCTCATTATATACTAGGGCTTACCCACCTAGAAAATAATATCAGATTGGAACAGAAGTGGATTAACTTTTGACTTGCTTGATTTACTGTTGATGAAGTCTCTATAAACTACCAACCTGAACATGCAGCAAAAGATGGATAGAATTCATAACAGAACTGAATGGAAATTCTTTCATGCACCCCCCCCCATATTCCTATATATACAGAGATGTATTTTTTTTTAATTTCAGGAAAATATTTTAGAAAAAGGACTCATTTTATTGGTTCTAGTGTCAAATGAGTGTCAGAAATCCTTTCTGATCTGCTACAAACTACCTCCAGAACTATCAGTAGATCCTGAGTAACGTGACAGAGAATAATTGGATTTGCTTACACACAAGTTTCCAATAGCAGTAGTTCCCTTAATCTTATGGAAGAGGCTGACCTGTTTCCATTCTATCATCTTAATTGAGGCTTAATGGGGTACCACAGCCTATTTGAAATACAGCTGACCTAAGCCAGCTATTGCAGGAAGAATTACTACACCAAGATAGTCAGATATTGCCGCGTACAAGCAGCACCCTGGTTCTTTCCTGTGCATACAAGCAGTATCCTGTATCCTGGGTCAATCCAAGGTCTTTTACAATGCCATGCATTGCATGCGGTAGTCCTGCCTAATCCCTTGCCTTCTGATTTATTGTTATTGAACAGGGTTATCCTTAGGGACTTCTGCCCAGCTTTATAAACTATTGTCCAGTATCCTGTGTACTCTAATACAAATTGACACTTATTTTCTCTTATGGATGCAAAATTGTATTCCTCCATGCAGTGCAGACATGGAGGTTTTATCCAGATGGTCAGGAAGCACAGATTCAAATGATCAGTATGGATATAGGGAGAGAAAGAACAGAAATGATGTGTTTGTGATATGAGCTTCACCAGATTTCTGTTTTCCTATTAAGGGGAAACAAGCACTCCACATCCTATTAATAAAAAGGTCTTTCAGGTTGAGGCCTTGTTTTTGTGCCAGCAGATAGGATTCATTGGATTAGCTGGTTGCTGTAGGATCCTAACTTCATTACTTTCTAAGTCCTTACTCCATCTCACAGAAACCATCCCTAGTACTGATCACATACATCTCTGTTTCAATGTTGTTTGTTTTGTGCTGCAGCCAGGCACTTCTGCCAGCCTGTTGGGGTTGTCATTTAAACTCTGTGTGCAAATGGCTCTTTCTTCTATGAAGGCCAAGGGCAGGGAGGGCAGGCTTCACTCCTCTTACAAATTTGGTGAGAATGATCTTTCCTAAAGCAAGTACAGATGGCCGGAGAAGGAGTGAAAGGTGTCAAAGATTATAGGGATGAACAGCTAAAGGAAACTAATGAGGACCAAAACACCTTTCCTGCTAAAAATGTAAAAAAAAAAAATCTAATTTAAAGTTTAGCCAAAATGAATTTTGTATTTCCTTTCTTTAGTAAGCAGTAAAAAAATGAATGAGGATAGATGCTACTTTTAAAATGTTATGGGTATCTCTTTTTGGAGCTATTGTGGAGTTGCAGAAGAACTTTCATACATGTTGTCCAACCAATAATATCATCATCAACATGAACATCATCATTATCATTATCAATTATTATTCTCATCAGTCCTTACAGGAGGTACAAAATCAGAGACTCATTTGTGTTGCCACAGTTCCTCCTCCATGCTCTGCTAATCCCCAAATTTATTTATTAATATTTAAAATCTCTCTAATAATATCAACAGTCTAACCACAAAGCCATCCATGGTGCCCCAAAGCACCAAAACACATAGCATCATACAAGATAATGAAAGATCCTTGAAGAGAACTCCTTAGGATAGGAATCCAATTCAGAGCATCTACAATAAATAGATCTCCAGCCAATGCCTGAGCCTACAGGCAGGGCTCCACCTTTCATGGGTTATTGGTTAAGAAGTTCCCAACCCTCCTAATATTCACTATAAGTATATAGCCAGGGAGTTAATTTGTCAAATAAAGATGGCACTTGGGAAATAGCAGGGCACCAGTTGGAGAATTGTATGTAAGACAGAATCTAAAATGTGGACATCTGAGTAGCAGAATAAGTAATTGAGTAAGTAATTTCTGGAGAGGGGAAGACAAAATCATCAATGAAGTCTATTATCTCATTTCAGGAAAAAAAAGGAACATAAAGGGCTGTTTTTCTTGATTGATCATGGATTTTTGTGTCATGCACAGCTTACCTTTAACATTTTCAGCTTTTGCATACCTGCTTTTGGCTTTAATCAGCATAGAACCAAAGTTGAGCAGCTACATGTTTTTCTAATAACATTAACCCTAAGAAAATTACGTTTCAGAGCAAAAAGCAAATATGCAATTCAAAAGACAGAATAATGAATCTGGGGCATACCCCTTTTTGGACAATAACTAACCAAAGGAAAAGTCAAGTAAAGTAGAAGCAAAAGAACCGATAGATGTAGGAGGAAAGGAAGAGTATGTCTGTAATCGAACTTGGCTTGATATGCAGAAATACATAGCACAACAACAAAAGTTATAAAAGAATGTGCTGGGAACAGATGGGAGTTAGCTAAACAAACTCAACAGAGGTGTTTTTTTTTTCAAATTAGAGATTGACAAATATATCCGTTTTGTTTTGACAATTTTCTCATTTTTCCCCCAAAATTGTTCATTTGAACTTGTTTCCATTTCACTTTGCATTTTAATAAATAATATACCTGAAATTTCTTGTGTGCTTTGTTTAAAATATGCAGCACTATATGCATTTTTGCCTAATAGACATAATTCTGGAAGCAACACTACCTGGTAGAAATGTATTTTTCTAGATTTTCAGGGATTTGCTCATTTTGGTATACATACTCAATCTCCTAACATATACATTTAATATAAAATCTTGATTGGGGAACTATATTGCAAAACTTCGAAGAATTGCAGATAATGTAAACCATTTTTAAAATATGAACAAAATAAACTTACCCCAAACTTTATATGAAATTTGGTAGCAGATCATCTGCTTATACTTGCTTTGGTAGCCAAAATGCATGATCAATGCATGGCTGATCAACTGCAAAGTTACAGCAAAGATTCTGGACTTTATCAGAACAAAGCTGCAACAATGGCTTTGGCTGCACGAACCAGGCAAGAACCCTCTGAAGTTTCGTAATCACTTGCTTAAATCTAGATTGGATAGTTTGATATTACAAAAGCCATAATTCCCAAGAAAGGAATTAGAAGTTCCTATAATGAAAGGGTCACTACAAGGTAAAATCACGAAATTGCATCTCATACTTTGGCCATGTTATGTGGGGAATTCGCTGGAGAAAGCAATTATGTTTGGAAATGTTAGTGTAAAAGGAAACCAGGTCATCAAAGAACATGGTGGCTGGACACCACCATAATTACCACCAGCCGTAGCATAGAAAAACTCAGAAAAGTAGTGCAAGATCAGAAGATGTGGAGAGACTTGACCCATAAAATTTCCAAGACTAGAACATGACTGAATGGATAGCATCATCATCATCATCATCTTCTTCTTCTTCATTATTATCATCATCATCTAACTACCACCTACAATGAGTGTCCTGTGTTGTTCTATTTCCTGTGATGGTTGAAATGAGGATGCTTCACAATAGAGGTGCTATTCAGGCTTTAGATTAGCTATTATAAATTACTCTAGAGTGTTACTTAATCATAAGAAATCTTTTAATAATTCTTGAGTATGATGAAAGTTTCCAATCTTTGCATATTGCAAAGGGATACCTAATTTTACAGGACATAAACAGACAAAGTTATTAAGGTGATGCTAAGTAGGTAGCATCTACTTAGAAAACTAGGTATAGTCCATCATAGTTCCTGATAGAACGAAGTCTGTCTATTGACATTCTTAATTTTGATCTTTGTCAAGATTTTATTAGCTTGTGATAGCTGGAATACTTAATATGTTTTTTGGGGGGAACCATTCAGCTGAAAAAATGTCCAACTTCAGGATTAGATAAGTTCAGTCCTGAAAAATTATCTCCTTCAGCTAAGCAGGAAATCATTTCTCTTCCAGGAATGCTGTATTAGAGAAGAGATATAAGGCAGATGAATAGAATATTCTGTGGCACATGCGTTTATTTCAGTAATATTCTTTTCATTTTTGGGTTACTTTTTGATATCTCATACCTACATTTCTGTGAGGTTTTCTAAATCCCATCAGGTTTTAGCATTCTTGCATTCTCTGACATTAATAACAGAATATACTGTATATATACTAACAGCAGATGAGTACAACTTCAATCATATGATTTCACCCATTTAAATTTTAAATTCTATTGATTTTTAATTTAATGTTGAGAGACATGGATGTTCTGCACTCTGCAGCTATTGTAATGCCAACTCTGATTTACCCAATCCCCTGTATATGCAGGAAATCCACTATGATTTAGTTGCAATAGTATCAAAGCTCTGGACATTATATTCAATCTTTATGGAAAGTTTTGCCATTCTTCACATATATTATGCAATACTCCCAAAGAAAACCAGAACAAAGAAATTACAAGGGGCTGATTATAAAGAGGTTTTCCGGTGCTGTCTTATTTTCTTTGACCCCCAACAGTACTGAAAATGTCATATGGACAAGAACCAGAGAGATGAAGAGCAGAGGGCTTGTTAATTCTTCAGTATCTCAAGAGGAAGTCACTAATTAATGGTGAAGGCCATTGCAAGCCAGTAGGTGGCAGGATAGACCTTTGAGTGAAATTATCATTGTTCCACCTCCAGGGAGGCCAAAAAGCAATACCACATTTTAAAAAGAACAGACCCCCAAACTCTTCCACTAAGTTATTTAATTACTGCTGTTTTTAATTGCATACATATATACTGCTGAATGTGCTACTTTCTTTATATCACATTTTGCCAAGCATGTTCATGGATAGTCTGCCTCTTTAGGCTGCAAGAATCTGGATGACCACAAGATGGTAGCTATGAGAGTTTTTGCTGCCATCTGGTGGTCATCTGGATTTTGCAACTCAGAACTAGGACCCGTAGCTGTGGACATCCTTGTGGCTCTTTGCTTGCCTCTGAGTTTTCAGTGAGAGAAGGGGGAATTATTTTAAACCAAGGATTAACACAGAAGAAAGATTACTAAGGGGCAAAGCTCATATTGAAAAATGATGGACCATCTATTTTCCAGACAGTAGCATTTGAAGGAAAATACTAACTTGGGGAAGATTTTCAGCAAGGAAACAGCATGGGGACAGACCAAATACTCTGATATTGTGCTCCCTATCTAGGTCAAGATCTCTCTATTGCTTTATAAAAAAAATGGCAAATCCTAACTATATTTCAAAAGGGCACATGTAACATAATCTACATTGACTTTAAGACCAGTCGTAAATTTGATGCTTGTGTTGTTCCCTTCATTCCCTTTAATTGTCCTCCCTTCACTCTGCCAAGAGTGGTTGGAAAGGTAGGGGGTGGAGATTAAAAAAAACCCCAGATGGCATGGTTTCAATTGTATGGCCACAGCTGTCATCTTGACTTTTTTGACCAGCCCTGGGGACACTCCCTGCCTCTTTCTCGTCTTTTTCATACTCATAATTATGGTCCTCTAGCAATCTGAAGAAGCCTCCATATGCAGTCCCTGCCTTTTTGCCCTCCTCCAGCTGGCTGTTTCCCCAGGCATTTGTCTTCTTGTCTTGCAATAGCACCAGGCCTTAATCTTGCCTCCCCTTCTATGGTTGTAACTCCCCCACTGCTGTTGCCCCCCATTTTTAAGAGGTGGCAGGAGATTAAAATCAGAGGGCATCAGATTGTGGTTGTTATTAAAACAGTATCCTACCTTTTGTCTTGTGTTTCAAGAGCTGTTTTCTTTAAAATCCTTTCTTATTTTTTTTCAAACCTTAAGACAAAGGTGCATATTTAAAAAAAAAAATTAAAATTGAGTTTTAATATAAATTGTTGCCCCATGCCAAGGATTAACCTTGAAAAGGAAGCACATCAAAGACCAAAGTCTTAGTCCAATTTTATGCCTGAGGTTTCCCAAAAACCTCGAGTTCCCTTTGACCAGGGAAATGAGGCGGGGTATAAATCAAATAAATAAAATAAAATAAAAAATAAAATAGGTGGCTGCCTAACATGTTTTACTCTCCATTCCAAATTTCATATAAGGATGTGTGTGTGTTTGTGTGTGAGAGAGAGAGAGAGAAAGAGAGAAAGAGAGGGAGAGACAGAGACAGAGAGAGAAGAATGATTTTCAGAAAAAGTTTAGCAGTCCTGGCATCTGATCTCAAAACTCCCTTCTTTGGGATTAGCTGCTGGAAAATGCATGAACGGATTATGGCCTTGGCTGGCAATTGTTTTAGTCTGAGCAAAATAAAAAACATTCCCAGTTTTTATTTCTCACACTTGCAGCCAGACATCACATCATCAAATGGCTATGAAATCCATATGGAACTCAATATACTTCCCTGCACTTTGAACTAACTTTTGCACTAATTTTTTCTCTGCTGGAATCTGGGGTATATAACACATATATGTTTTAAAGATGAATCAATGGTTCTGGATGGTCAAGGCTATTATTCCTTCAAATTGCTAAGGATCTCTGTTCTGCAAAATGTAATTAAAAAAAGCTTCAGCCACGAGGAGAAATCGTGCTAGTAAAGCCAGCTAGGGACAGTCAAAGATATCTAGCAGGCACCAAAACTTGGAAAAGATGCTGAAGTATTTTTCCATTATCCAGGAAAAGACAGAATGCAGACTGAAGAAGTTAAGCTACAAAATCAAGAGTCTACATTGTCTTTGGTGAAGTTTCATTTCCATTTGAAATTAGTGTACTCTATCTAGTCTAGCCTTTTGGGCAGGAATGCCTGTTTTATTGGTATACGATGGAGGGACCAGAGTGCTAAAGCAGCTAAGCAGAGACTGAATTTTGAAACAAGCATGCATATCAGAAATGGAGTCTTTTATAGGAATCCCCAGCTCATGTTTATGCGTGCTTTATTAGTCAGTGATGTAGAGCCACTGGGACTGTATTTTAGCATGTACAGATGGGATATTTTAAAATCTCTCGGCATGACAGCTTTTTTCTATCTTTGTCTTGAGTTTTTCTCAGTAACGGCTGTGACTGAGAAAAAGGAAAGGGTGTCCACTCATAGGTGGAGAAAAAGCCTTTTCCTGCTCCAGATGCTATGAACTGCTGACACAGCATGCTACTAATGTGGGTTTCTGCCTGCATGGCTGATCATCAGCCTCTTTCAGAATCTGAGATCTAAATATCTTCTCACTTGTGTGCCATGGAAATATGGAGTCCTACAGGTATCTGTCATCAGCTACCTTTATGCTGAAGTGCTGCCTTTTCCTTCTGCTTAAAAGTTCCAGTCTTCCTTTAAAGGTATGTACATACAGGAGAGATAAAAGCTACAGTAGGGCCCATGATAATATAAAGAAGCCTCTGGTGAGGACTTTGTACTGCCCTCAAATTAACTAAAATGTTCTAGAAACTGCTAGAGCATTTTAGCTGAGCACTTGTTCCAGCTTCCTATCTTTTGACATTATGAAAGTAAATGCTTATAGCTAATTTGAGATAACTCTTTGATTCACTTGCTTGCTTTTCTTTCTGTCCACCATGCTAGGTGGCTTCAAGTTTTTGAACCAATCCCTTGGCAAATAACACTTTAATAGGGTTAAAGTTTGGGTTAGGCCCAAAGATGCTTTTTCAGGAGGCAACTGGACTTTATTTTTTTTCTTTTGGTTCTCATCCAAGAAGCTTCTTCAGCTCTGACAGAATGGTAGGGAATAGAAGCAGTGGTGGGATTCAAACTTTTTTACTACCGCTTCTGTGGGCGTGGATTGGTGGGCATGGCTTGGTCGGTGTGGCTATGTGGTCATGTGAGTGGGTGGGCCGCTGTACCCCCCTCCCCGTGCCCCATTTTTGGCCTAGAAAATCTCCCTGAAGCATCCTGGCAGCCAAATAGGGGTGCGTGGAGGCTCCTGGAAGGGGCGGGGTGG